>JAPYYV010007411.1:0-13433 GCA_030522625.1 Copidosoma aretas | reverse complement strand
AAGCCAATTTTGGAGTGTATATTTCTTTATTTCATGACAATTGTCGACGTTTCACCACTCAAGGTGGCCTCTTCAGGACATATATTAACAGCTCAGCTTAAGCTGGTGCCTCAAGCACTTCCCGCCATTGACCATAGGCATCTTAGTCTCAATTTACATCTTACAAAATAAATGGTGTGTCAACATTGAATATGTATGTTAACAGAACAATCAATTTATAAACATAACTATAAACATTTTTCACACAACATTCAGCGCGAATGCTTCGCCTTGAGTGGTGAAACGTCGACAATTGTCATGAAATAAAGAAATATACACTTCAAAATTGGCTTATGTTTAATTATTAAATTTAATTTAAATTTTGTAAACTTTAAGTATTCAAAAAGCTGGCTCAGATTGTTGTTATTTTCCAATCGTTTTAATATAAACAATTAGACTTATTTTTGTGTCCACCAAATGTTATTGAAATTCCGATCAGAAAAATTGTCAACATTAGTTGAAATATCACAAGAAGTTTTGGAAATTCAAATTATTAAAAACAAATAAGTCCTTATGATCAAATAACTTAGAAAATAATCAGTAGAAACTTCTTTCTTCTTATAATTTTATGAGTAATTTTTCCACCATACAAAGCATCTTTATTTCGTATGATGTAATCTGTTCGTTGCTGAATATTTTTTTAATTTGATTTTTAAAACCTTTGTTAATATGAAATACATAAAATCATTTACGAAAGTAAAAAATACCGTATACTTTGTTATATAGTTATTAATGAATAGAGAATTCGAAAATAACTTCTTCCAACCTGTTTTGTCTATTGAAGTTACAAAAACCAACTAAAGCAGTATTAATGTTAGAACTGCTTATAAGGTTGCTGACACAATCGCTGATAACTTAAGAAGCTACCTGTTTTTTAATCACAAATAAATATTGTTTTCAACCGTTATGTTATGATTATAATAATTTAGTTAAGTAATTGAGACCTTAATTTATCAATTGAGAAGTAAAAATTGTCTGGAAATACGTGATTTTTTGTTTAATTCAACATTAATCACTAGGTAGTCACAAGACCCAACTTCCGATAACCATTCTTAGAGCTGCCCCGATACCGATAACTGTGGGACCTAATTCCTGATGGCTTATATAAAGTAAATTTCAGCAAGTGAGCGCATAATATCAGAACTTTTATGTTCACTACTGATTTCTCATTTAATATTTCCATCCATATAATCACGAATAAGTTCATCTACTTGCCATACATTGTATAATGAATAAGGAAAATATTGAGCTTCAAGTTTTAGGTTATGGTCACGTAATTGATACATGCACTAATAATTTGAACAAGTTGATCTTTTTGATTAAATAATTTATGAAGATACGAAATCGTTTTAATAAAAAAAGGCTTTGTAAGAGTTTATGTGCAATGACAAATATTATTTATTAAAGTAAGATGATTATTAGGAATTGAGTAAGGCTGTTAAAGTACGACCTAGTTAGCTGATAATCAAATTAAACATAGATCAAATAAAAAAAACGTATTTTACTTTTTTAGACTTGCCAATCTGAGCCAATTATTGATCCTGTATGTCTTCTACAACAAAAAAACCTTCTATGTGATATGTTAACCATCATAAACTTCATGCTATCATCGTACCTCAATAGTTGAGCAAACGGTAGAATCTCCGACATAGACTAAACTTTTATATTTTTTTGACATATACTATTAAACAATATAAATCATATCGCTTAAAAATAAATTTGCTTGGGGCATCCTTGTTACACTTAATTACAGGCCAATATTTTTATGAATTCCAATTTAAGTGGAAATTCTCAGGAATTGGGTACCTATCGGTAATTGGGTCAACTACCTTAAGGTGACCAACATATTTTGAGATAAATATCGGAAGGAGAAGTATAGTGCACTTCACGAAACTATAAGTCTTTATGGATAGAGTGTCAAGAGAGGTTATGGTCTGTGAATTACTCATTTATTTTTCATGATAACTATGTTTTTATACACTATTATTATCTTTCAATAATTTTTTGTCCACAATAAGTGACATACGCTTCATCGAATAATATTTTCAAATTTATACGGATAACAAGCTTATTTTGTAATAATGGGATACTTGCTTGGTCCCTTTTTCTTTATCTCTCTCTCTCTCTCTCTCTCTCTCTGATCGCTATATCATATGTATAATTGAATACATCTCATCAATAAATGCTAAGCTAAATAAAGAGAAAAACAAAATAATTTTTTATAAATTAAGAGTGCAAGATTTTACTTAGTATCTTTTGAATGTGCTGCTTTTTCATATCTTCTGTAGGCCAAGATCCTCCAGATTCGCGGTCCTTCCTGCAAAGATTACTACAGAATTTCCTGCAGGACTTTCTACAAGGATTGTTGTGGAATCCTGTAGGATTTTTGGCAGGAAATTTGCGTTTTCTTGCAGGAAATACTACAGGATATAGAAGAAAATTTTTTCATCTGAAAAAACATGCAGAATCTTGCAGGAATATTTTCAGTAGTTTTTTCTTGCATAAGTTTATTTGGCGATTATAAAACATGCATATGTCTACAATTTTGTCAACATAGAAAAATCCAAATGAACAAAAATTAAATTCTGAATTAGATAATCAAGCTTATAGTACTAGATTCAATTTAAGCTTATCTATTGGATATAAATGAGTCGCTTATGATACACTTTTGACATATAATACAGATCATGACTTGCAATTCGATCTGCTATAATAATTATCATGATATCGAGCCACCTAACAAGTACAAAAAAAAACAAACCAGTGGGGGCTTGGGCATCCAACTATGAAGTTATACTTCCGAAATATTTTTCCATTCATTAAATAAACAATTATAAAAAATAAAGTATGTCAATAAGAGAAGTACAGAAAATAGCCATGGCACGACGTGCGGACAGGGCTAGTAAGAGACTGCCCGCTTTTATCAAATATTTTAATTATTCCCAATAACTTTCTACCCAGAGAGAAAAGCCATAGGGCTCTCCCGTAGGTGCCTCTGGTAAAAGTCCACGGAAGCGGGCACCGGTGTTTGATGCAGTTGATGCCATGGCCTCATGTACGTAGTGAGTGTGCAGCCTGTGCTATAGCCACGGATCAATCTCAGGGAGACATTAAATTTTTTCTATTACTCCCTTGTGTTACGACTTGAAGAAGGGAGTGAAAGTCTCCCTCCAGTGCTCACCCTCTCTTTACCTTCAGCAAATCAGAGCCTGCATGTGGCCCCTCTTACCCGCGCCCCGCACTAATTATATGTATACTGGCGTGCAAACTGCGAAAGAGATTGAGACTACTAGAATTAAATTTTCTGGAGGGCACCCCTAACTTCTACTTGTTAAATTTCAAAAGGCCATGGAAAAAATCTAAGGCCTCCATGAGATTGATCCGTGCACAGCCATAGTATACAGCCATGGCTATAGCGTAGGTCTCTCCATCATCGTGTACATGAGGCCATGGCATCAACTGCATAGTACAAACACTGGTACCCACTCCAGTAGACTTTTACCAGAGGCACTTATGGTATAGCCCGATGATTTTTCTCTCCGTGTAGGCTGATTACATCTCTAATGTTCCACTCGTACTTGCAACATGCGGTAACACACCTATTCTTCTTCCCGTATACAACACCCATAACATTTATATATATATTTTTTTTTAAATTGTTTATCATCGCCCTAAGGCTCAGACATGGCTTTTTTAACACAAGCATAGTGTTTTTAAGCCATTGGGAAAGGAAGAAGGAGGGGAAAGGAAAGGAGGTACTTACAACTAATCGGTGTATTGCCTGAGTCCTGACCGGGTGTCTACGAATAAACACCAGGACTAACTCCTACACACCTTCCGCTTACAATGTCCGTAACGTAAGAGAAACAGTTAGTCGATCCCCAAAGAAAATCAGCACGACAAGACTTGAACCAAACCAAGTCCCACCCTGCCCCTACACTGCTTGACTTCGATGATCGACGAAACTGCAACTTTACCACTGCGCCACCGTGTCGATATATACATATATATATTATATATATATATCTTATTATATTATATAGTTGTATAGTTTGAGAGTAAGTACTAGCTCTTCCCCCCGAACCACCCCCTGCACCCCCTCAGCTACCCCCTGCTTCCCCCCAAAAAGAGGTAAAAATCGTTTCTTTTTACCGTTAAATATGACCTCAAATAATTTAGGCTAGCTCCCCCCCCGCTTCCCCCAGCTCTACCTTAGTTCCACACCATACTCTTTCTCTATAGAAACGAAACCAAACTTTATTAAGAGAAGAGAACAGAAGTAAACAGCTCAAGAGTACAAGCTCGACTCAGTATTATTTTTCAACACCAAAAAAACAGCTAGCAACGCATAGCACCATTTTTAAAGTGCAGCAATTCATACTTTCTACGGCTTTTTAACCGTGTACCCAACATAACCCACTCCTTTTTCAGGTTGTCGTCTCGACAATGACAAATCCATACCCAACACAACACTCCAAAATATCACCATCTTCTTCTGATGTAGCTCCAGGATAACAATACAGCTTCTGGATAAGAAATGTTTCTACTCGACCTCCTGCAAAGTTGCCAAGTACATTGCATCCAACTATAAATCCAACTACAAACAGATTTTCTAACACAGCTGCAGGACTTGACATTTCTACCTTGACTCCACCGCCAAGTTATCGAGCATCTCAAATCCAATTGTATGTCATCCATACAAGTACGTATCTCTTTTAAGGGTAATGTGAAAGCTACACAGTTCAATCCTCGGACACGAAATAAGGAATGGCTTTTCGTGGATCCCATTTCATATCCTTACATTGGCATTTGTCCAATATCCTCGAAAAAATCAGCCACGTAAAATGAAGCCGAAGCGGAGTAGTTAAGATGACTTCCTTTCGTGGAAAGTCGCAGTTCTGTTCGCATGTATGATCTTCGTCTTGTGATTTGGTGATTTCCTAATGGCGTAGACAACATCAATGATCTTCTTTACAACTTTAAACCTACTATCCCAGCTAGTTTGGAGTTTCAGGCTCTTTTCTTTGGTTCTTTGAGGATTGTAGAACCAAACTTTTTGTCCTATTAAAAAATAAACTTGTCTCGCTCGTACATCGTCATGGGTCTTGGTCTTGCTAGATGTTATAGCCATGGTTACTCTTGTCATATTATGAATTTTTGCCATCTTTTTCTTAGCCTCTGTACATAATTTTGAGATCTGGAATCTAACAAAAAAAGGAACATGCCTAATCTTTTTACTTTTCGCTAACATACTCCGATAAATAATTGAGAATAGGCTGATGTTGGCGCTCCACTTGACGACAAACAGCCTTATTAACAAAATCTTTAGCTATCATTTTTGTCCCATATTGGATAAGGGTGAGGCTTTCACCCATTTTGTGAAATTATCTACCATGACAAGGACGTGTTTGTTTTCAAATAAATAAATTGGAAATGGGCCCAAAATATCCAATTAAAGTCTCTCAAACGGTACCCCTGAATCATAAACCATCATCTAACTAACTTATTTTTCTGGTAGACCCTTCGTTGCAACACAAATTACACACGTACGACACCAATTTCGAACATCTTTTTTGCATGTGGCTCGATAGAATCTTTTCCTAATCTCTTCTATTGTAATGTTAATTCCACTGTGTCCCATTGTTTTGATTAATCGTGTGCTTCCCGTAAAACGTTTTCTATCTTTTTTCTTGGAACCACTTATCGTAGAGTTTTGGTTTCCAAATTTGTTGATAACCATTTTTTGTATAAGACTTCATCCTTAGTAACAAAAAAGTTACATTAATTACAGTACACTTTCGTAAATGTATCTTTCGGTGCATATTTCTGTCGATCAGGTCAAGTGTTAGCTTTCTGGTTTTCAATAATCATTCTGATGGATTTATATTCCATTTGATGCTTTTGACAGTCTGATCGTGCTTCTTCAACATACACAACTCGTCTAACCTTTTCATCTTTTTCCCAAAACATTTTCTCAACACAGTAGCAGTACTTACAAGATTTATCTCCACATGGTCGTCTGGACAACCCATTTGCGTTTCCATGAGTTGCTCCCTTCCTATGGATAATCTAACATTTGTACTGACCTAATAATCCAACCTATCTAGCTAATTGACCATCTAATTCTTTGAACGATAATAACCAAGTCGAGGCGGAATGATCTGTTCTAATTAAAATTTTTTTTTGTCTAGATAACGACGAAAAAATTTTACTTATTTAATAATGGCTAATAATTCCCTACCAATTACACGATAATTATTTTCTGATAGACTATACATGCGACTATGATAAGTAATCAGCCTCTCTTTATCATCTTGATTTTGAGATAAATAGATTCCATGCTATGATCTGAGGCGTCGGTATCTAAGGTAAATACATAATCTAACATGGAAAAAGCCCAAATGGGGGGAGACATAAGGAGGCTCTTCAATTTTGGGAATGCATCGTGATTTTCTGAAGCCCATTCAAACTGCTCGTTTTCTATTGTGAAACTATGAAATGGTTTAGTAATATGTGAGAAGCCTTTGATGAGTCACCCACAGTACGAGCAAAATCCTAAAAACTGACGTACGTTTCTTCTTGTTCTCGGAATTGGCCATTTTAAAACAGTCCTAATTTTCTCTGGATCTATTTTTATTCCTTTTTCTGATACAATGTAATAACGAAATTATATTTCTCTTTCAAAGAAATTACACTTCTTTTCACTTGTTTGAGGAGTATCTTTCCAATATCGAAGAAACACCTTTTCGAAATTTGCTAACATTTCATCAACCGAGTCTGCTAGAACCATAATGTCATCCAAATAGACGAAACAAATATCATAAAACAATTCTTTCAGTATCTTTTCCATAAATCGTTCAAAGGTCGCTGGCGCATTAGATAATCCAGGTGGCATGACTTAAAACTGCCATAATCCTTTTCAACCAGAGAAACCTGGGATTTCTCTATCTTTATTTCCGATTTCAACTTGCCAATAGCTGCTCTTTGAATCCAAAGTAAAGAGCAACAGTTTTTCTGATAATTTATCCAAAATATTGTCAGATCTGGGTAAAGGATATGAATCTTTAATTGTTGCCGCATTAACTTTCCGGAAATTGACACAAAATCTTGTAAAGTCTTATTTGTAAGTACTACTAGAGCACATCTAAGAGCTTGAAGATTTTTCTATAACTCCTTGCGTCTCCGTTTCTATAATTGTATCATTAACTTCCTTTTGTTCGTGCATAGGGACTCTTCCCAATGGTTGTGTGACTGGTCGTCTTCCTTCTTTCAAGTGTATTTCATGTTCGACTAAATCGCATTAAACTATGACATTTGTATCTTTAAAAATGTCTTGATACTTTGTTATTGAATCGGCAAAATTTTTTGTCTGGTCATTATCAAATCCTTGCGATTTTTTCTTGAAAAGATCTTGCGAATTATCTGGAACAATATGCTGTATGTCTGCGATCCGTCAAATAGGTATGTGGTTATCATTAAAATCTATTGCATCAAAATTAACCTTATACATTTTCTATGTTAAACCTATCTTATCAAGGAAATCCCACCCGAGGATACAATCATCAACTATATCCCCCGCAGATGTAACTATTTCTACTTTATATTTTCCTAAAACCACAAATGCTTGAACCCATAACATTATAGGAACGTCCTTATCTGTTGATTATTTCAGTGATTTAGAATCAATGGGATTTTAATATCCACTAAATTTACAAATTTCAAATAAAAAATTGTGGCGTCAGAACGAAAACCTAAAACAAAATTACAAATTTTATTATTTAATGAGCCTTTAACAGTAAATTTACTTGAATTCTAATTAATTCTTCAGCTTTAAGACTAAGATGATAAGAGCTGGATTACCTACTGTTAAACTCGCATCTGGAAGTTCAACAGTACAAAGGTTTTCTGCCGATTGAACACATTAGGTTAAAAACAAATAAACTTCACGTGGCCCTTTTTCCCGCCATTCTAGCTCTTGACGTTGGCGGCATTCCAAGGTTTTCTTTCCTGACTTGCTTCTGGATTAAAAGTCGACTGCACTGCTCTGTATGCTCCTGCAACAACATTATTCCTTCAAAGTCTTCTATTTTTATCAAAAACTGCTTGAGCCTCTATTGCTCGTTGCAAAGCAACTCTTAGAGATTTATTTCTCTCTAATAAAAGCTTTTTCCTCTCTGAATTATAGGAAATTTTATTAATAAATTGCGAAGAAGCAATCTTATCTTGTGTAGCAAACGAGTACTCAGGATAAACTACTAAAACTAATTTCTGTAAATCAGCAGCTAAACTTAGAAAATATTCATTTCGGCCCTGTTTCCAATTTTGCAATTGAGAATAACACTTCGCAGCTAAATATTTTTCTCCAAAACGCACTTTAAGTTTGTGACGCTCTGGACAGTATTATAACCTCCGGAATCACATCTGAGCATGAGATAAAATATAAATGTATATCTTTATTCATTAAAATTAATTGAATGAATCAATCCATGGATCTACGAGTTTACGAAGAGCGTGCAAAGATATGTAATGTTCATCATCTCTCCAAATTATATTTAAAATTATTGGATAATCAATCATATGTGTCTTATAACTAATTTTATAATCCCTTGATTCTCGATATGTAATTAGGTAAGAAAAAGAATGTGATTGGGCCTTTGCCACTTCACGTACTTGGACGCAAGTTAAAAGGTGATCCGGACAAGTAAACGGAACCCAACCCTTAATATTATGATTTAACTTTACCTTTTCAAACTTCTACACGCAGTAGTGAAGATATATGTACATAATTCGATCAATTTCAGAATAGTTTAATATGTATTGTGGTATTCATGATATTCACTTCAAAGAAGGCAATTGAATAAATGATTAACAAAGGTTAAGGAAGAATAAGAAATTATGTATTAAAACAAATGCCTGCGTACAAAAGACAGCATGCAAGCTGTAAAAATAAAACAAACTAACAAAATGAAGTGATATATTCGAATTTATCTAATGCGAATTCTTATACAAAAATTTTCTCTAGACGAAGTTTCGTTCTTTGAATAGTTTGACCGAATCAAATAACAATAAAAATTAATTTATTTACTTTAAAGAATCGAAATAATTGATAAACGATTAAGAAAAATAAGTGTGCACATGCGTGAGATACAAGTACTAGCACCTGTAACGCAGACACGGACGCCATTATATTCTTTTGAGCATCTAGCAGCGTAATTCCAAAAGATAACACTTTAGAGCGTACCAAGTAGAACAATCGCTGGGAAGATACTAATAGAGTGAACAGTTTGATGTTGCAGAAGAGCTCGGTTTTTAGGCGGCTTGGCGCGTCGTTAAGTCTCTTTCGCTTAGTTGATGGGTGAGAGGGGATCGGCCAGAGAGTCAGCGTCTAGAAGTATGGCAAGTAATAAAGTTGACTAATGTTTCTCTCTCGCACTACTGTTAATACTGCTGGGCTCGTGCGTTCACTGCTTGGTGCCTAATTCGAATGTTTAACACAAAGAGAAGTATAATCAAAATTATCGTATGGAGAAATGATGTCATATTACTTTGACATAGATCACGGTAGTGCAACTTAACGAAGCATATTCACTTATTATTATTGGAAATTTTGATTTTCTATAATTAAATTAATTAAATGAATTTTAATGTAAGAAAAAATGGTACATTTTTTCTAGAGTGATGACCGATGGTCATAAGTCATGAGGTTAAACCTAACGGTCCTTCCGATTCTAAAAAATTTATTAAGTACTGATCTTGCCTTTCCACGTAAACAAGGAATCAGAGCAACTATTTTTCCATTTTTATCCCATCCATTTAATATATCAATAAGGTTCAACTGATTTGAAAAATCCCTAAACGAGTAACTACCATCATAGACATCGATTTGAACATAAAAGGGAGCTAATGAACCTGTCTTGAAACTATTTGAACCTAACTGTCCAAGATTTGTGTTTAAAATCCGAAGTGGATGTGGTGGTTGTGATGGTTGTGGTGGTTGGAATTTCTGGGGTGGCGGTTATTGTGTTTGTTGTGGTGGTTGTGATTGTTGTGGTGGCAGTGGTTGCGATACTTGTGGTGCTGGTAACAAAAGATTTTTGTTGATACTTATCTGATTTATGCCGTGAAATTGTTGAACATGTAACACTACACTTCTCCTTATCCAAGCTTATCTTCCGCTAAGAAGAGAGCCCTACTCGGCCAGAACTGCGTGCCGTCCAGTTTACAGGCCCACGATCATGTTGCGATCATTATTAAGAGTCGACTGAAACTACTGGAGCGTCTTCTCATGAACTTCTTGTTGCTTACGCAACGTGTCCTTTTTTTCTCGCTTAGCCTTGTCCAACTGAACCTGCAAATCGTCACAATTTTCCTGCAGTTACACCAGTTCAGCTTTTAACTTAATTTCCCGTACGTATAATATACGTACATAATCTGACAGTAGTTTCTGAAAGCAATGTAACCATTACGACAATGAGGAGAAAACAGCTTTCTGAACCGTCACACAGATTCCCCGATTCAAAAATTTTGTTTAAAAAATCGTGCGTCACACGGATAGAATAGATAATACAGCCAAAAAAATTAGAATATATCATTTAAGTCAGTAGTCATCCGCTGGACTGCCGATAAGCAATAAATATTTGTATCTGTAGAGGCAGCAAGGCTTCAGAGTTGGCATTTTTTATTAAAAAGCTTGTTGTAAACAACGTAGGAGAACAAAAAAAGTGTAGGTATTAAGATTAATAATATTTTTAAGGTTTCTCTGGTCACTGATCATGAATCCAAAATCAGATTGGCACTATTTTAACACCTCACCCCTTGTTTCGATCCCACAGAGGGTACAATACTTTATATGCAATTAAGTAGTCAGGTTGCAGCGAGTTTCAACGGTTTTATTGTCACTCATCATAAATCTAATATCAGTTTAGTCATATGTCAATATTCAACCCTTTTTTTGTCCTGCTCAAAGTAAAATACTCTGTTAATAATTGAGTATCCAAGTCGAACCTCGTTTCTATGCTTTTTTATGTCACTGATCACGAATCTGATATCAGTTAGACAATATTTCCCCCGCCCGCATTTTTTAATCCCTCCAGGGGATAATAGACTTTTTTGCATACCTCCGCCGAAAGTGTTTCATATATGCCCAGCTCCAAAACAGATAATCAGCTCTTTCGACGGGAGTATGCAGATAAATAGTATACACACTTCGTTAGGATGTTAAGAAATACATTAGATCTCACGTTAACCACCCTCGGCTTCGCCTCAGGTATTTATTCTTGTGAAATCTAAGACATTCTCAACCCTGCTCACAAGGTACGTAAATAGCTGTATAATATACTTTCTAGAATATAGTTCATATGTATTGTAATTCAATTGTTCAGTAAAACATCGAGTATACGGTTTTGTAGATCGCTAATCTTGAATCCGTAATCAGATTAGCTTTCCTTTTACCCACTAGTTTTTTTGTTAAGTTAATTATTTATCTTCAGTACGCTGAAAAAAAAGAGGCTGCTATAGCGCCGTAGGTGGTGCGGAAGCAGCATCACTAGCTTCGGAGCAACAGATATGCCGAATCGGTGCACTGTCTGCGCCGCTATTGCGGCGCACACGTGTGAAAAGCTACTACGCCACACATTGGGTACTACCGTTGCTCTCAATAGGGGCTCTTACTGCACCCATCGGCTCAGCCCCTGCGCCGGAGTGCGAGAATCTTGCTACGCTACTATTCGGTATAGCTACTGCACCTTGCGGGGCAGTAGCAGCCTCTATTGTTTTTCAGTGTATTCACAATCATTATTGTTAATCCTTTTTTTCCAATGCTTGATTACAATAATTTTATGTGTAGATATAGACTTGATTCATATAATAATCATATGTGACAATTAATAATAAGCTACAAGTATTTAAATTCCTTATATCGTAGTCACAAGGTGATGCTTCAATAGTTGTTGACTAAGAGAAAACATGATATTTATGATTGAATCGTATGTCATGTAGAACCCTGCAACGTTGACTAACAGCTTGGTTTTAATGTACCAAACCAGTTTTGCAACTGAATCAACTTGATTTGTTATGAAATATATATATTTTATTTAATTTTTTTTTTATTACCAAATAAGTCATATCAATCGATGAAGGTTGCAATAACGATAAATCTAACATGACCTGGATACTAATCGATTCTGGTGATTATCAGGATAAACACTTTTTAAACATATTAAGATTACAAGTAGCAATAATATTTTTAACTTTTAGTATTATTATGATTTGAATTTCTGGTACATTTAATTACTTAAAAAGTAACTATTTTTTATACATGCTAGTAAAGTAACGCCTTAATCTTCACTTTCGAGTGGAAATCGGTAAGCATACAGCTACTACATATGTCTCCGTGTGTATGTGTATACGTATGTGGACGTGCATGCTAACGTATGTGTATGTTCTTAAAGATAACAAGGTATATGCCGCACGTGGAAACACAGCAACGACCTGTCTCACTATGCCATTTAATTTTTCTTAAATATTTTTTATATTTTTATATTTGCTAGATGTTGTAGCTGTATAGGTTTATATGCCTTGACACAGCATTCCAGAGGGATAACTAGCCTTTATAAAAAAATACTTGTATATTCCATTCACAGGGTGTTCCAAAAATATTCCAAGAAAACTATACCACGAGAATAAGCTCGTCCAGACAAACAAAAAAGCTATTTACCAACTTTCGATCGAAACCGTAGTTTTTGAGATATTGTCAACTAAAAATCTGTATAATTACTGTAAAAAAATAGTTAAAAAACTCTCGTAGCCTGTTATGTTATACAGAAATTCCTTGATTTTCAATTAATAATATCACGAAAACTACGCATCAGATCGAAATTTAGTGGGAAGCTTTTTTGTTCGTCTTGAGAAGCTTATTCTCGTGGTATAGTTTTTCTGGAACATTTTCAGAACATCCTATGTACCATAACTATTCTAATATTTACTGTGCGTTTTAATTCTGAGCTTAGCAAAATTCAAAAATCTACTTTTATTGGCGTAGATACTTAAGAGTGTAAGCAGCTCCGTGCACATAATATCGTGTATTAATACTTTCAAGCATCAAAACACTGCACTTGGTTTCTTTACAATACATTGTCCGAACTATAAGACGGACTTGGTAAAATTTTTTTAATATAGCGGCTAAGTCTTTTTGGATTATTAGCTACTATTCAAAAATGAAGTAGTTTATGATGCTTGTGATTGGGACGAAAGTGATGATGGTGTAGAGTACGGATACTGATAATTATTACTTTGGTGCAGCGCGTATACATGTGTGGGTGTAATTTAAAAAATTACACACACACATACGTCAAATTAAAGATAATATTAATGTTTATTTATTAATGTGACTGTAA
>JAPYYV010007410.1:0-13434 GCA_030522625.1 Copidosoma aretas | reverse complement strand
TCGTGATCAAAATGTAAAAAATTATCTAAAAACAACATTTCAATAGGGAAATTGTGGAATTTCGGTGATTCTTGGCGGCCATCTTGGATCTGCCATTTTTAAATTTTATCATTAGAGTTACAACTATTTGTAAATAATAATCGTAACCATTGCCACTAATTTTATATCGAATTCTGTGCTGCAGATAATGATCGTGCTATAAGCAAAGCGAGAGATGAAATAATTCGAGGTTAACCTCTAATTTTGAGGTTACGACGCAATTTTCGTCAGGTCTCTATAGTTTTCCCTTAATCTACATGAAATAAGCTTTTTTAAAAAAAAGAAAACATGTCAATCGAACTAGTGGTTCGGGAGATATTTTATTTTGAAAAAATTTCGGCGGTTTGTAACACTGTGCGCCCTCGACGCCGCTGACTTCTGTAGCTGCTAGCTCGTACCTGTGTGTATATACGTGTGCTGTGATGAGTTATGTTATTCGCGTTGTCTGTGTTTTTTCACACTCATTCTTCCACTCCCTTAGAGGGCCACCGCTCTCTTTACATCTTCTTACTTACTGCTCCGCCTTCTCATAATTTTCTCATGCGCATTTTGCGTGTCACATACTTTGTTTATGTTGCGCTCTTCTCTCTCTACAATAATTAATTTCATATTTGACAGTATAGTGCTATCTTACATTAAACTCTATTCTCATATATTTTCCTTATCAGTATTAGCATTTCCACCTTTCTCCCTTTTTTTTGCATCCTTTCACATTTTCTTTATTATAATTATTATTGATACTACATTTTAATCATTATTATTTGTTTTATATTTACGTCTATTATGTTATTCGAATATTTCACTCTACCTTACCTGTACGACCTTATACTAAAATTATCAAACATTTTTATATCAATTTATTTATGCATCGTGGTTACTTTTGATGAAGCGCGATCGTTCACTATTGCTGGTTCTTGCCGTTTTATTGCAATCAGATGACTTGCTCGCACCTGGATCACGATTGGTTGTGATGCCGTGGATCTCGTTGTATTCTTATTCCTCGCTGTATTGTTCCTATTTCCTCCACCTACAAACATTCTAGATAGTTTAAGTATTACCGGAACCCTCCATTTAAAAATTCCGAATGACCCTGCTGCCGCGCCAAGCGCTATCTCCGCCACCATCCACGCGTAATCCTGCTAATCAGAAAATTTTTCTTTTGTTTACAGTGTCTTGCGTACAAGTTGAATTTAATCCGCCAATTTTGTACCTACTTTCATTCTGTCATTGAGCCTGTGCTCCTGATTATCGAGTTCCTGTAACCCATCCCTTTTAATTATTATTTCTATTAATTCTTGTAGCTTCCCTTCTCCTACTTCCTTTATTTTTTCTATAATTCCATTCAAGTTCGAGTTCGAGTTTTAAAACTCAAATATCTGACTTTTTACCTCCTCTTGGCCCGGGTCTAACCTTGTTTTAGATTTTTGAGCTATGCAGTCTCTCGCTAGATTTATTACTCCTGAGTTTGTGACTTGTAGCGTGTTGTGCACGGTATGTTTACACTGCACATGTACCTTCTCCTCTCCCGCAGTACTAAATGCATGCTGATTCTTTGCATGAAGGCGTGTCTAATATGTGCCCCTTAATTTCGCCAGTATCTTGCATTGCTGTACTACTTCTTGCGGTATCGGCGCAAATTTTTTCGCGCTCGCGCTGCTTGCCATGTATTTGTATGTTGGCTGTAGATATGCTACTACGTCCGTGAAGTTCAACCCTACTTGTTTCGCTGGCAACGATGATATTCTAAGAAGATCTAGATTTTCTTTTGTCATCAATGGTATCCCTACGTAGTATATAATTTTTCCATTAAATACCAAGGTAGCTACACCTGCTATTTCCCTAATCTTCTCTTCTGTTGTTTTATTTTCTTCCCCCGGAAACTTGAGATCCGGTCTGAGTAGTTCCGACGAAATTTTAGCTTCGGATGTAGCCCCCAATGCTGCCTCTGGTACATGCGACACGCCCTGACTAGCTAAGTATATTATATCCGCTGCTGTTCCGAATCTCACTACAAGTTCTTCGGTTAATTATTCAAACTCCCACACCATCTCTGATACTCTGTCATATCTGCCTATGAATTCCGTAACTATTTTCAACCCTTCCTCTGTTATTTTTCCCGCTTTGTCTTCGAACTTTTTTATGCTCTAAATCTCTTGTTCATGATCACCAAACGTTGTAACTCTCAATTGTTCTGCTAGGTACTTAGTTGTAACGGTTGTGTTGATTAGTTTCGATTCTACCAATTCCGGTATTTTCTTCTTTTATTCCGCTGTTGCCTGTCCCTAGAGTACTTGCGCTGTTCCTATTCGACTGCCAATTTTCCGACCTACCACTGCTCTGTAAGCCCCTTCCACTCTTTCTCGTACCCTCAGTGCTTTATGCTGGCCTGCTCTACTTGCATTTTGCATTTATCCTCCCTTCTCAACGTTACTCTACATTTCCACTTTGCTTGTCTGTTTGCACTCAGAAATGCATGTTATTCCTCGATCAATTGATTTCAATGCACGTACCATATCATTTTCCAGGTTGACGTGACTGATTGTACCGGACCCAAATTTTCTACTAATATTCCGGGATTTCTCTCAATAAATTCTACTTCTTCCTATTGTTCTGTTATCGCCATGGCTCCGATACTAAAACATAGAATGGGTACCTTTTTTTTTTTTTTTTTTATGTATATATATGATTCCTGCGGTCTTCTTGTCTCTGTACATTTTTCCTGATATACTATACGTGTAACGTCGCCCTATTCCGCGCGATTTATTTGCAAGCAAGGAAACCATTTACAAATGAGACTCCGCTTGCTGACTCCCTCAAATTTTTATTTACCTACGTATGTACCGCTGCGACAAGTCCGAGACTATTTTCTCCCGACTGTATGTTTTAGGTACTCGCCTACCCGTCCCGCCTATACGGGTTATCTAGCGCAACTTCTTTTGCGCCGCGACGCGCTATCCCTGTTATTAATGGTATGTATGTATCGAAATATACCCCGAGCTTAAAGATAATATAATAGACATGAAAAAAAAACCAAATAATTTATTGCGTTAGGTAGCACAGGTTACTTATTCCTTACATTACGTGCGCTTGTATGTTTATTCTGTTTGGCCATCCGATCTTTCATTTAAACTCATCTTAGAAAATACCGATTTTTTTTTCCTCTTTTTAGGCATTTTTTCCTATCACTATCTTATTTTATACTCTGCTAGTCACTAATTTTTATCTCCTTGAATTTTTAAAATTTGCTTTATGGGCGTGTTTATGCTACTCGTTTTACAGCGGTTTGCCATACCTGCGCACGAGTGCGCTTGCGGTGCCCTTCTAGGAATTCAGCGTAGTACCAATGCTTTCCATTGCGCCTGGTCTGGCAGAGACAAGCATGCAGGTAAATGAGTTTTAGTGTGGCCCATATCAAGGCTCAGTATTTAGCTCCGAGATTCGAGAATTTCCTCATGTGTTACTTCCCTTCGCGGGTTCCCGTCTTTTCCTCTCTTTTTTTTTCTTTTATGTCACAATAAGGTACAGGGAAGGGATGTTGCGGGGGTATTCTTGGGCTTTCTTCCTTTTTCGGTGTCGTCGTTTTGTCAAGTGCCATTTTTGACTTTGCTCGTGCCTCTCAGTCTCTAAGAGTGCTTCTTCGATTCTGTCCTAGCCTTTTGTATTGTGGTATCCGTTCGGTTGTTATTCAGTGAAAAATTATATTTGTGTTTTTACTTTCTCTTTTCGAATCGAACGTTCTTTGGCTCCTCCTGTGTTGTAGTGTTCGTCGTGTTCTATTTTTTTTTGTCACACCAAATTCAAATCTTTCGCCAATGTCGACCGCTCACGTTAATAAGTTTTTCGCCAGCATGTCTGCCTTTTCGAGGCTCAATTTTGATAGTGCGTGGGAGACAAAGTTTTTCGCGCCCGACGGGAGCCGGTGTAGCGTGCTTCTAGAGGCCACCCTGTGGTAGGGCCTAGCTTGTAGCTTGCCAAAGTACCATCACTTAAGTTTTAATTAAATAACTTTCTTTACTTACTTCTTGTCCTTTCTTCTAATTCCTGCCTTTTATATTATTTTCTTCGAGATCGAGGACCTGTTCGTCTGTCAGCAGGTCCCATCAATCGGGCGGCCACGCGGTGTCACGCTGGTGGTGGTTGAGGGTGCCCCCTTGATGGTGCCTGTTCAATGCCCAACCCACGGCTCGGTACGTAAAACTTTTCTCTTAACCTTTCCCTTGGAACGTAACTATATATATCATTTTGTTGTTGTTGTTGTTGTTTTTAAACTGGGGTCTCGACTTACCGTGGACCTGTACGCGTTTTTGGGGGTTCCGCAGCCCCTACGTCCAGTTAGGTGGCCAACTGGGGGCCGCTGCTCCCCGTGCGACACTATCCCTATCGTGAGGGTGTCAGCACCCTGAATGTGTCTTCTCCGTCGGGGGCGACTTTTATGGTCGTCTTCCACAACCAAACTCCCCGCGAATCCCTTTCGACCGGCAGGTGTTGTAGCGACTGTGCCGAGTCCTGGAGGACGGGACCAGCTACGCCATGCCGATAGGGTGTGCCTGCCATGGTACCTTCCTGGTGGTGGTGGTCGACCTCGAATTCGTTCGGGGGGACTACCCCTCTGATTCTCGCCCCGTCCTGCAGGTGACTTATTTATTTTCCTGTATGCTTAACTTCTGTTATCTCTTCTCTGATTCTTTTTCTCTGTTTCAGGTTTGGGAACCGTCTAACGGCCTCTATGAGGTCGAAGATCAGCCTGTTGCTGTTGAACACGCGGAGGCGATCTCCACATACAAAGTGTGCCTGGAGCGCCTCCTGAGCTTTCTATTGGGAGATAGGGCAAAGAGAGACCATTTTGCTCACTGTCCGGGCCCCGGTCTTCACCTAGGACGAAGAAAAAAAAATGATGTCTGAAAAAGAAAAAAAGAGGATGAAAAAAAAATTTAAGTGTAATAAATTACTAACAGATAAGAACGACTATCAAAATTGATGCTTTTTATCATATCTTTACCCTACCTCCATACTTCTCTCTCCCTTACATTAGTTATTACATTATCACCTTTTTGTACCCCTTGTTCATAACAATTATCCTTGCTTATTTTTATTTATTCGACTTAAACAATAGAAAAAAAAATTGTATTATAAAGCAGTTGCCTTCGCTTGTCGTATCTATTCAACTGACAAAATGTATTTATATAAGAATTACTTTTGCTAGCTGAGTATATTTAAATAATAAAAAAATATATTTATATCCTAGAGAGTGCCACGCGCGCTACTTACTGCTTCTTTTGCTGAAGATTTTTCCCACAAAATAATTCCCTTCACGGCCGTCCGGGGGCCGCGAAAAAAAAAAACATGTGGGTCCAATAACTCAAGGAAGAAGCGAAGCTTCGAAGATATAGGATACCGAATTCGATGTTATAGACACTTTTTAAAAGTCAATAATTTAAAACGCAAAACGATAAAAAAAGAGAGAGAGAGACATAAGAAAAGTAATATTAATGATTTTTAGGTATAAATGAAGACAATAAACAATTTTTTTTTTTTTTTTATTTTTTCTTAATAGCCATGGCATATAATTTATTTTCTATCATGGTTACAATTGATTTATGATAAAAGAAATATGAAATAAATACAACTGATTCAATTTTATTGATAAATCAGGTAAATAGTGCATCGATGGTAGTACCGCACTTCGTTGTTGATGTATTTGGATCATTTAGCATTGTTAAATGAAAGGTATCTCGTAAAAATTTTACTAAAAGATATGAGGCATCTGTTGCAAAGTTAATATTTAAATCTCTACCCAAGAATAGTGTAAGTGAATCAAAATTTTCTTGCAATAACTCAGAGCCTTGGTCAGTAAACATTAGTAATTCACTTTGAATAAATTTGATTATATCTCGAACGGTTTGATCTTGTGATACATGAATAGATACAAAAACTATCTCTTCTGTAGATTAAGTAGTGTAACGATGTCACAAATTTTAATTTTAGATAATACATTGGTTATAGGCATTATGTAATTATTCTAATAACTTATAATATTCATAAAAAAAAAAGATATAACATATTTTTTGTATATAATTATTTAAGTTAATAAATTATAGTACAAAAAACTAGGAACAACCCAATATGTTCACTTGCCCGTGAACTTGTGCCTGATACGAGCTCGAGGCAACGAGAGAGAGAGAGAGAGAGAGAGAGAGAGAGAGAGAGAAGAGCAGACTGTTTTCCGGCTTTGAACAGATGTACAGAGCTGTACTTCTGTAGAGCTGGAGTCAGAAGCCATCGAGCGTTGGACACGAGCAGTCAAGCAGCCTTGTCGTTTTGGTTAGTTGTCATCGAGTAGTTGTGTCGTTTCGTCCGGCCTTCACCCATTTTGAAAAGGCCGTTTCAACGCTCTCATTGTTGCTGCTTCGTGTCGACATCCAGCCTCTTTGGACCCTGACGAAGCTGACTTGTAGCTTCCTGGGTATTTCTCTCTCTCGTACCTTTCGACCTCGCATCTGGTAAGTCGTCGAAACCATTTGTAAGAGCAGCCACTGATCAGTACCTCAATTGCTGACACGGCTAGCTAACTCTTTTGTCGAATTAAATACTGTTGCCACTCTAGTTAACGAGCTTCGTAGGCAACAATAAGTAAACAATAAGAGCCATTTGCACTCATATTATTGTCACGCGAATTTCCTCGAAACTTATACTTATACCTCTGCACATTTATTGTTATTATTTTGAATGTACGATCTTTTATGATTATATTACAATACGAGTTGTCGTTCGTTGTAATTTGCATGTCCCGACCTACTCGAGATCATTAGCCAGCAAGAATCTCGCGATCACACTGATTGATGCTGCTCGAGATCGTCTCGACGCAGGACATCATTAATATCCATAGCTTCCACTGCAATACATCGGTCGTCGCACTGAAATCCGCTGCCACCGATAGATCTTCCTCAATTTTCAGGCAAGCAGCTTGAATGGGAGACATTCAAAGTAATGTTTATAGCGCTCGTGCATGTCGTTCCAACGATCCCTTCTATTTTAAAATTGCAATATTTAATTTGCTCGTTGACTGGTGATGCAGCTTATCGGCTAAAAAAATTTGCAGGTCACGGCCGACAACTACATCGGAGCATGGCAATCGATTAAGGATACGTGTGATAATAAAAAAATCTTACTTTTAGCTTATATGACGAATGTCATAGCCTGCAAGACAATGCAAAAAAAATCAGTTGGTGAACTGAATCGTTTGCTGGATAAAGTTCATGAATCTTGGCAGGCTCTTGACAATTTGAAAATCCCGGCAGAGCAGTTGGGTGATCTTTGGCTCGTTCATTATGCGGTTTTCAAGCTCGACTCATCAACTTGACTTGACTGGAAAAAGAAGGCAGATAAGTCAGACACTTATCCCTGGTATATAAACTTGATCAATTTTCTGGAACGATCCATTCGTGTGTCAGAGGCTGCTCGAACGTTCTCTGACAATGACAGTCGGTCGTCCCCTTCGAATTCGTGTCCAGGCAAATCGAATAGACAGGTATCCGCTCATACTACCCAAGAAAAGGATTCGTCCTGCTCGAATAAACGAAGTTGTATACAATGCGAAGACACTCACCCACTAAATAGTTGTCCCAAGTTCTTGCAGTTGTCTCCACAACTAAGGCTACGTACTTGTGAATCCAATAGGCTTAGCTTGAATTTCCTTCAGTCGTAGCATTTTATTGCCAAGTGTCAGTCAAATCGTCGTTGTATCATTTTCAATCGTGCTCATCATACCTTACTTCGTTTTGATCAACCAGCAAACGATAAGGACCAAGCCACAAAGTCGAACGTTTAATCTTCAGAACAACACGACTTACCTTCGGCTGGCTCCTCCTTAGCTGGTACTATACAATCGTCATTGTTGTCCAAACAGTTGGACGTTAAAGTCACCCATCTGTGCACTGCTAGAATTTTGTTGTCTGATACCAACGTTAAGACGATCTTAGTACGGGCACTCATTGATCCCGGAGCTGAGGTACTGTTTGTATCCACTTGCGTTATTCAGCAGCTTAACGGGACAGGCAGGCGCTCACTTCGCAAAGTGATAGGCTTGGGCGCAAAAGAAACGGCTAAATCACATGGTTCGGTAAATTTAATACTCTCATCTCCACGAGATAAGAATTTTTGCACCGAGTTCTCAGCTCTTGTCCTCGATGAGCTAACTCGATCACTGCCAAGCAGGCAAGTTCAGGTGCAGGACTGGCCTCACATTCGCAATCTTGACCTCGCTGAACCTCGTTACTATCAGCCTGACAAGGTTGACTGCATGTTGGGAGTTGATGTTTTCCCTTTAATCATCAAGCACGGTTTCAAGAAAGGCCCCACTGGTACACCTGTAGTACAGTCGTCAGTCTTCGGATGGTTGATTTCTGGCAGTCTTTTGCCTCAGCCTGACACTGTTGACTCCCAGGTTAAAATATTTTACGTTTACGCTGAAAAATCGTTGTCGGATACGATCCAACGTTTTTGGGAGATAGAAGAGGTCCCAAACCAGGATTTTCTTACTCCAGATGAAAAACTCTGCGAGGAGTTTTTTGAAAGTACTCACACACGAGACTTTACTGGTCGTTTCCAGGTTCGATTGCCATTTTCGTCGACACCAAACTTTTCAAACTCACGTGAAGTTGCAAAAGCCTGCCTTTTGCGTTCATAGCGTTGCTTAAAGCTGGACGAGGCTCATCGTCAAGCGTACTCTGACTTCATGCTCGATTATCTAAAACTCAATCGCATGGAACTTGTCCATTCCAATACACTTCCTCGTGATAGTTATTATCTACCCCATCACTCTGTATTTCGTTTAGATAAGATTCGAGTCGTCTTCAACGCCTCTCAAAAGGATGTTTCAGGACGGTCCTTAAATGATTACATGCTACCTGGTCCCAAGTTGCAATCAGACATATATTTAGTCATTACTAACTGGAGATTTTCAGATTCGTATGCACCGCTGATGTAATAAAATGTTTCGTCAAATCTCTGTTTATGCTGATGATCGAGATTGGCAAAGAATCTTGTGGCGTCCAGACGACACTCAACCAATCCAAGAGTAGAGAGCCACCACTGTCACCTAAGGAACTGCTTCTGCGCCATATCTGGCTCTACGCGTGATGAAGCAGTCTTAAATCGATGGACAACACACGCATCCTCTGGCTGCCGTGGTCCTACAACACGGACTTTACGTCAACGACTGTTTTGCTGGAGATGACACAATCGAGGGAGCCATTCGACTCAAGGATCAACTCATATCCTTGTTAGGCACAGCTGGAATAAAGCTTGATAAGTGGGCCTCGAACAAGCCAAGGATTCTTGAAGGTACCTCATCTCAGCAGCCAGACGCCAAATCCGGAAAAGATGTCAGACTGGATCGCGTGGTATCGACTCTAGGCATCAAATTAGATCACCAGTGTGACCGTTTAAAGTTTACTGTATTGATTACAGACTTTACGTCGTTAATTACAAAAAGAGAAATTTTATAGAAAATAGCTTGTCTCTTTGACCCTTTAGGTTGGTTGGCTCCAATCATCATTGTAGCTAAAATTTTGCTGCAGGAGCTTTGGCTGCATCAACTAGACTGGGATACGTCACTCAACGATGAATTATCTCAGCGCTGGATCAATTTCCACCAACAATTGAGAGGTGTGGAGTACTTGTCGATACCTGGCTGGTCTGGTATCCGGCACAACCAAATCTGGCACCTGCACGGCTTCTCTGATGCCTCAGAGGAAGCTTATGCAGCTGCTGTCTATGGAGTCTCACCAGGAGGTCAGTCAACATTGCTAATGGCCAAGACCAAGGTCGCCCCAAATGATCATAAAATGGCTGAAAAAGCACCCATCGCAGTGGCCTACTTTCGTAGCCAATCGCACTAATTTCAACTAGCGCAATAATGTCGACGTTTTCTGACGCAAAGTGGAGTCACGTTAGATCAGAGCACAACCCTGTCGACTGTGCAACTCGTGGAGAGACTCCAGCGCAACTTTCTAATCATCAATTATGGTGGCACGGTCCGACATGGATCACTGATCCTCCCACGGATTGGCCTACCACTACTATTCAACACGACGACGTTCAAGTCTACCTCGCCAAAGATGCAACGATCGAAGACCAAAAGGACTCGTCGAAGAGCACATGTTTACCACTATGCGCGGCAAAATCATCGTTCTAGTCAGTTCTTCGGATCTTGGCTTATGTTGCTCGTTGGCAAATCAATGACAAACAACAGTCAAAACTGTTCTGTTTTAGAGCTGTACAAAAGGCTCATTTTTTACTTGAACTCTCCCTCCTGTCAAAAGGTCTTGCTTTGCAAAAACGAAGCTGCTTACGTCGTCTTACGCCTTTCGTCTGTGACAAGGGACTCCTACGAGTCGGAGGACGACTTCAGCAGGCATCTCTGAGTTGGGATGAGACACACCCTATCATTCTACCAGGCAATTGTACACTCACGAAGCGACTTGTCGAGGACACGCACAAGTTTACCCTGCATGGAGGCCCACAGCTGATGCGTTCAGTTCTCAGATCGTTTTGGATCACCAGAGGACAACGACTGATCACTGACATCCACCAGAAATGCACGAGGTGTACTCGTTACACCAACTACATCGCTCAGCAGCAAATGGGTCAGCTGCCCGCTGTACGTATAACTCTATCCAGACCTTTCAACACTACTGGTTTGGACTACGCAGGACCAATACCTGTACGGTTCTCCAAAGGACGAGAAGCCAAGTCTGTTAAGGGCTACTTGGCAATTTTGGTCTGTGTAGTCACTCGTGCCATCCACATTGAAATTGTTTCTGATCTCACGACTGGTTCATTTTAAGCAGCTTTTTCTTGTTTTTGTGCACGTCGAGGAACGTGCTCGCTGCTGCTATCAGATAACGCAACTACGTTCGTGGGGGCAGCTACCGAGTTAAATAAACTCTTCAAACAATCATCAGATTTCTCACAGCAAGTAAATGATGCACTGACTCAACAAGGAATCCAATGGAAATTTATACCACCTCGTGCACCACATTTTGGAGGACTCTGGGAATATGCGGTTAAGAGTGTCAAGCACCACTTAAAACAGGTCATCGGAGAAGCCACGCTCACTTTCGAAGAGCTCTCAACCCTTATGTCAAAAATTGAAGCTTGCCTAAATTCTCGACCTCTTTGCCCACTCCGAGATGATCCTCACGAATATTTAGCTCTAACTCCTGCCCATTTTTGGTTGGCTCACCCACTTTACTTTTTCCACAGCCATACGATGAGAATCCCACCCCATCATCTCACGTTAGTCGTTGGAGACTGCTCAACGTCATGCTGCAGTAGTTCTGGGCACGATGCAAAGAGAAGGTCCTGCATCAAATGCAGCTCTCCAACAAGTGGCTTTAGTCTCAGCCCAATTTAAAAATTGGTGACGTCGTGCTGGTCAAGGACGAGCTTACTCCACCAGGGCGATGTCCATTGGGTACGGTCACTCACGTTCACCATGGTACAGATGGTCTAGTCAGAGTTGATTCCGTCAAGACTACCAGATCAACGTATAAACGCCCAGTTGTCAAAATTATCAAGCTTCTAAATGAAGGGGAGCTAAACGAGTTCTACGTCGATCAAATTGATTCTTAAATCAAATAAATTATAATTTTTTTTTAACTAGTCAAGATCTCGCGTTAGCTATCGTGATTAGTTGGTTGGATATACTTTTATTTACTTTGCTGATTATTTTGAACAAAGAAATTAAACTCATGCTACTTTTGTTAAATTTATTCTCTCATTTTTCACTTTTTCAAAGATAATTTAGATTAAATCATTTTCTTTACTACATAATTGTAATGCTGATTTTAAAAGCGAAAATCAGCCTAGGTTTAGCTTTCTGCCGAAATTAGGCTTTTCTATTTTCGATATCGTAAGTCGTCGAAACCAATTGTGAGAGCAGCCGCTCATGAGTACCTCAATTACTGACACGGCTAGCTAACTCTTTTGTCGAATTAAATACTGTTGCCACTCTGGTTAACGAGCTTCGTAGGCAACAATAAGTAAACTATAATAAGAGTCATTTACACTCATATTATTGTCACGCGAATTTCCTCGAAACTTATATTTATACCTCTGTACATTTATTGTTATTATTTTGAACATACGATCTTTTATGATTATATTACAATACGAGTCGTCGTTCATTATAACTTGCATGTCCCGACCTACTCAAGATCATTAGCCAGCAAGAATCTCGCGACCACACTAATTGATGCTGCTCGAGATCGTCTCGACGCAGCACATCATTATTATCCATAGCTTCCACTGCAATACATCGGTCGTCGCACTAACATAATATGAAGAAAAATATGTTTGCATTTTTAAGAATTCAAAAAGAATTCTTAAAGTATTCTTTAATATGTATATACCTATAGATATATAATTACCAAAAGAAGAAACCTTTTTTTCTTAAAAAATGTACTTATTGGGAAATGAAATAAAGTGAACAAAAAAGTAAAATGTACTAAATTTGTTAAAATATTTAGATTTTATCTATTTTACAGCAGTTCCGAGATACTATGTATTCAATTTTGTCGCTGGCTAATAGCCTAAGTTATTTAAACTTCAACCGTTTATTTTAACACATGCTAAAAAGTCAAATACACAGTGTACCTAACCTAAATTTATCAATATGTATTGATATACTTACTGTGACTCATTGACAGACTGTAATAACAGCTTTTTTCTTTGTCGAAATTCTTGTCCGCACCCGGCATTTGTTTAGCAACCCTTTTTTTAATTGCTGGTTTTTTTACAGAACGTAATCGTTGTAATCTTCGTCGTTCCGCATCATGCCTACGATCTTCTTTATTCCTTGAATGCATCAACTCCTGAATAATCTATGATTGATTAACACTAGGATCTTGTTGAGTGTTTTCTTGACGACTATTAGTTTCATCAGAATCACTCATTTTATATTTTAGTTATTTTTTATATTGTAAAAATTATTTACAAGTTACTCACAGCCGATACAATATATAAATTCAAAAATGAAACGAGCCACGCACAACACTGTTGATTGCGGACGCACTATATAGGTATACGTAGTGTATACATGGTGTGCGCGCGCGCTCTTTCTCTGTCTCTACCATGGAGATAATATACCGTAGGCGCTGACAAACAGTACCGACACGCACGCTCACGAACGCACTATATACATAGCAGCGCTCTCTCTCTCTTTCTCTCTCTCTCTATCTCTACTATTTGTTTATGGAGACGTCCCATACAATAGCTACATATCTCCTCGTCGATTAGAACTAGGATGGCTCACTCCCGAACGAAGGCGCCAATATCTAACAGCAATCCTAGTTTACAACCTGATAGCGCACCGCAACCCGGAGTACCTGGCCG
>JAPYYV010007409.1:0-13436 GCA_030522625.1 Copidosoma aretas | reverse complement strand
GACGTGTTCGAAGCTTTTACACTACTTATAATTGAAATTAAAACAAAAATTTTTTTTTTAATTTTCGTTGCACGCAACGTTGCGAACTTCACAGTCATCGTCCGAGCGCGCACTGCAAAGTTTGTCTTCGTACCAATACGGCTCGCAAAGCTTGTCTTCGTCCGACTTCGTCTGCTAAATTTTTCTTCGAGCGCGCACTGCAAAGTTTGTTTTCGTTTGAGCGCTGGTAGGTAAGTTAGTATTCGGCCAATCTTTTTGCATACACTTTTCTTCGTACAAGCCACCGATATGTGCGTCGAAAGACTTGAACAAAAATTACATTTATAATGTTGTATTAAAGTATAACATGAGAATTGATCCTCTAATATCATGCTTAAATACAAACCCAAGAACCTGCAGAGTCTAAAAAAACTGTATAAAAGAGTTTTTCGAGCTTCGGAAAAAAGTGCACACTGCCTGAAATTTCTCGAAGATAAACTTAATGTCTCATACGTGCTATAAGCAAGTTTTCCCAAAATTTGGAAATCATTAAAAAGGTGCATATTTTAGCCATAAATCATGTAATTGCTGCTATTTTAACGCCCGATACTGTCACATTAATGTGATATATTATCAATATGCTTCAAATTTTATCCGTATGTTATGCATATGTATCTCCTCCCAAACAATACATCGTAAAGTAAACAGTTTTAAAGGTATGAGTCTGCAAGTTTCATTCGATAGTTGTCGCATATCAGATGTCTCCTTTGACCGTGCACGAAGCAGATACATGTCTGTGATCTTATTCATAAAAATTTTGATGAATAATTCGAATTTAATGTGGATAATATTCAAAAAGATGCCATAAAAAATTTCGACTCATGACTTCTGATAGTTCTGTCCAGTGCTTAAATTTGCTGATAGTTATAGAACAGTGGTTCTAAGCAATTTTGCTAGCAAAGCAATCATTATAATGTATTCACAATGATAACATTTCTTGAGGAAATCACAGCATTTCATTAATAAAATAATTTAATGTAGACGAGCACACTTAAATAACCTAACTTGGCAACAGAAAGTTCTGTCGAATATAGTTTGAAGGCTTTAGTACTAAACCTATATAAATATAAGTTAACTGCGAGGACTGCTGCATGAGAGCCTATGTGCTATCGATATTTGAAAGCAAGCCATCAGCCAGCATGAAGCAAAGTCTATAATGTATAAGTTATCTCAAAAAAAGGTAAATCTGATTCTGGGTTTTTTTTTTTTTACTACCGCAAAGACTAGCTCTATTCAGATTTTTGAAGAAATGATATTATTCCGAAGAGCATGCTTTAAATATTAAAACTTTTAATTCTTCAAAACTTTTTTAAAATATTTTTTAAGGCTTTGACAAACAAAGTATCAGGTTATTA
This sequence comes from Copidosoma aretas, assembly GCA_030522625.1. NCBI lineage: Eukaryota > Metazoa > Arthropoda > Insecta > Hymenoptera > Encyrtidae > Copidosoma > Copidosoma aretas. Next base: position 12,042 of record JAPYYV010007409.1, on the reverse strand, counting down.
ATTATTTCAAATTCTTAATAAACCTGCGACACTATTCGGAAAAATATCATTTTTTTCAGAAATCTGAAAAGAGCTAGTCTTTGTACGGGGCGTCGATGTATACATGCATAAAATTCAACGTTGTGCAGCTCTGCACACTGCCTACTTAAGCCATAAGCCACCAGCAGCCACCCCACACTCATCCTATTATTGATAAGCAAAAAATGAGCTTGTTTTCTCTGTTAATTAAAATGAGTTCAATAGACCCCATATTTAACTTACACTGGCTAAGTAGAAAACGGCATCCTGATAGATCACCATGGCAAAGCAGAGATGGCTCAGTTACTACTTTAATGAGTGACCGATGCCCCTATTAAACTATGATAATTAGTTGAGTGTTTTTTCACACTCAACCATGTGAGCGGTCAATACGCAGTAATTACGTCATAGTGTACAAGCCTGCAAAATATAACTAAGGAAACGAGTTAGAACCCTGTCAATGCACTTCAATGTTTCAAGGTAGGTTTACTAGAATTATACTCATCACATTTTTCGTAGAGGTTTTAGTGACCGTAAAGCATAACCCAGGGCAACAGTAAAACACGGGGAAAATTTGGGTCAGAGTAAAATACATAAAGTTGTACAGACGTAAAAGTATGAAAATAAAATGAATATTATAGAAAAAGTTGAGCAGACAACAGTTTTTGAACTTAAGCCAAACAAAAATTAGACTAAGAGCTGGTAATTCCTATAAAAAGCTTTCTTAAGTGATTTAAAAAAAAAAAGTTGATGAGTGAAACAAGTCTTAAATAGGGAAAAGTGAACAATGGTCTTTTTTTTTTAATTTAAACTTCTATAGGCACGTTATGCAAGGGGTAAATCAATGATTCCAAGATTCTCTCTCTCTAAAATGTGTTCCCTCTTTCAGTACAATGTGTGACGGAAGTTAATTTCTCTCGCAACCGGAAGTGAATTTGAAACTCTATTCTGTCTCTCTCTTCTCTCTTTCTATAACGTGTAAAGGTGCATTTGAATTCCTATTCGCTCTTTCGCTCCAATGCGTAATAGAAGTGACTTTGAATTTCCTTAAAAAGAAAAAAAAATAAACAATTTCCACGAGATTTGAACTCACGACCTTCTGCACGTAAGCAGAGCATCGTACCCATCTAGCCACGAGCTATCCCTTTAGGTCATTACTTAAACTGCCTCTTATACTCTGGTTCATAACTTTTTTTTAAATATAATTCCAATACACTATTTATTAATTGGTTAATAAATATTTGATTTTTATGTTCATTAATAATAAATTATGAATTAATTATTTATTTAATTAAATAATTTTTTTCGAAACTTTGAAAGCAAATTTTTACATTATTTTACCGTACGTACAGACATGGGAAAAAAGAGAGAGAGAAAGAAATACCTTTTCTTTCGATATTAGTTAATTCATATACAATGTTTGATGGATAAATAATTTGATTTTTATTGAGTCATATTCTTTCAAAATTATTTTATTCGTAAATAAGGTGATTTTTAAAATTATAGGATACTACTGTTGGCGCGGTATGTACCAGATTAAGTCAACAATCTCAAAATTTTCACTCTCTATGAATATGTTGCGGATGTAAATTTTTAATTTTCATTCAAGTCCTAAAAAAAAGCCACGATCGCTATTTTTTCGAGGCGGTTACTCTCAGTTCCTCTCATATTGTGGTTCATAGCTTCTTTTTAATTGAAATTTGTATTCACTGTTTATTAAATAATTGATTTTTAAATATATAATTCATGATATACATTAATAAATTATTGATCTAATTGAATAATTTTTTTCTAATCGTTTAAAGCAAAGTTTTACCTTCACATATAAAAAGACTAATTACTTAGTATTTTTATTTAAATACATTAAAAAATTTCTAAATTATTTTAGCACGCTCGGCCGATCAATGCAGACGCCTAATATTTGTTCAACAGGTTGTTATTATGACTTAACCTCAAACTATTCGAAAATACGCGATATCTTGAAAAGAAAGAAAGATAGACCAGAAATAACAATTCTTATGGGTTTTCTAAAAGGAAAGAAAATCATCGCGGGGCACAAATAAAGATATGTTGGTTGATGTAAAAACATAAGCTCAATTTTCAGTGTCTTGGATGTTTCTATATGAATATGGGATGGAAAAATTTTGGAAAAAATTATCGACCATTTACAAATTCATGACAAGTATGCAGAAATCATTATTTACGGTTTTGTGCACACATCACCTCAAAATATTCAAAATAAACAAAGTCTTGATCATAAAGCCAGTTTATAGACTAAAAATAACAATTTTTATGGATTTTGAAGGGTACGAGGCGGATAATTTAAATGTTTTTAACCGACGTTACGGCACAACCTCAATTTTTCTAATTTCGGGTATATCTTGGTGAAAAAAGTAGTCAAAAATATAAAAAAAAATTACAGAAGGTTAAGAATATTAATACGAATACGTACAATTTATTCTGAAATAATTTAAGATTAACATAACCTTTAAAAACAGAAAAAATGCTAAATCATGATGGGAAACAAAGATAGACCCAAAATAATAATTTTAACGGGTTTCCTAAAGGGTAAATTAACAAAGAGTCAGACAAATAGAGATGTTCCAGTCGACAACTACACCTCATTACAGAATATCATTATTCCAACAATAATTGCACCAACTCCGATCCATCGAATTGGATTATTTAAAATATCGTTTCGTAAAATCTATATCTACATTTATATATTCTCCACCAAAGGAGTATAACTTCATACTCGGGTGTTCAGGCACCCACTGTTTCTTTTTCGTCCTTTTCCAGTCCAGAAGAGTCGGATACAATGTGCTTCTCCGGCTGCATGGGGGACCCTAATCGATGAACAAACGGCCAAACGGATGGTTGCCCCGAGAAAGTAACTTCTTATGCTACATATGATGATATACATTTGTAATAATAATACCTGTGGGCGGCCGATCGTTGGGGCAGCATAGCGTGAAGAGTCCCTGCGTCCTCGTGTAGTAGTAGTACTTTTTTTTTTTATATATATCTCAAGAACAGACCAAGAAAGAATGATGATTCTTTTTAAGGTCGTTCATGCCACTTAGTGGTACTTAACTAATTAAGTATAGCAGATAATCATTTATATTTCAAAGAATACCCCCGCACGTCTAAGTTTTGACGTAACCGCAAAAAACGTATTTGAAATAAAAAAGTTTGTTGTCGAATCTGACAGTCAGACCATGCGAACTATATGTTTTTGGGGTCGCTGAATTTGAATATTAGGTCAAAAATACCCCTGCACGTCTGAATTTTGACATAATCTCAAAAAACGTATTTAAAAAAAAATTTGTTTTCGAATCTGACAGGCAGACCATGCGAACTATATGTTTCTGGGGTCACTGAATTCAAATCTAAGGTGAAAAGTACCTTTGCACGTCTGGGACTTGCTATAACCTCAAAAAAATTATTTTGCACAGAAAACTTTTTGTCTATTCTGACAGTCAGACAATGCATACTATATGTTTCTGGGGTTGCTGATTCCAAATCTCAGGTCCCAACGGTACCTAATGTACACCGCAAGACGGTTCCACAACTTGATTTTGTATATCCTGTAAGAGCTTTTTATGTAAAATTAAAATTTGTCGAATACCTACCAAGAACAAATAATCGCTGAAATGAACAAATCGTATGTACATTAAAAAAAAGTAGAATAATTTTACCAATTGGAATAAATGACTATAGTAACTGACTAGAGATAAAAGTGATTGACTATAATTAACGAATAGAATGGAAATAGTATGATTCGGGTAGATGACCTTGATAGCAATTGAATAACTGAAGTAAATGACTGGTATGAAAATTTAATGATTAGAATGAATAATTAGCATGAAAATTAATCGACTAGAATGAGCAAACTTTTAATTAAGCAACTGGAATAGACGATCAGAAAATCAGACTCTCAAAATAAATTTTAGTTTCTCTTTCGGTACTGTACCGAGTTATTTTTTTCTCAAATGATCTATGCAATGATTTACACGTTCTATCTTCTATCGGTGTATCTTGCTTTAGCATCTAACAGAAATCTGCTAACATATTCTCGTTTCACCCTCCTTGATAACGATTTTCCATGATTTTTGTATCTTGATGAAAGCGTTCACCTTGCTCTTCACCAAAATCTCAAAGGTTTTCTGTAAATTTGTCTAGATGTGCATTCAAAAAGTGCAATTTTAAGTTCATTAGACATCCTAGCTTTCTAAAATCTTCAATAATTTTAGCTACAATCTCTTTATACTTCAAACCATCGATATTGCCTAAAAATTTCTTGGCCACGTTTTTAAAACTTAGCCAGGCTGCCTTTTCAAGTTGATTCATTTTACGAATAAAATTTGTATCTTTGAACACAGTACGAATTTGTGGTTCATCAAATACTCCTTCTTCAACCTTGGCCTCAGAGAGTCTAGGGAATTTCGGTTGGAGATATTTAAAACATTCCCCTGATTTATCGAGGGCTTTGACAAATTGTTTCATTAAGCCAAGTTTAATATGCAATGGAGGAATAAAAAGTTTCGATGGATCTACGAGAGACTTATTGACGTTGTTATTAGAACCTGGAGTTGAGGATGGTCTTACTGGCCAATGTTTTTTCTTACTCTAATGATTTTTTTTATTTCTACTATCCCACAAACACAAGTAGCAAGGATATTGCGTGAATCCTGATTGTTGGCCAAGCTGCATACTTCTTATTTTTAAATCTCTGCATATTAGCCACAAATGCTTTTCATACTGAATTTTCTGTAAAAGAATATGTATACTGTCATATTTTTCTTCCATCACAGTTGGATGAGCAATTGGTATAGAAGCATATATATTCCTGTTGTGAAGTAACACTTTATACTTCGTTTCGAAGAGTATATAAAAAGTCACCAATCACAAATTTTGTAAGAATTCTCTTTTAGCTGATTTATAAGACCCTCAATATTTATACAAAAAACTAAAGTTAAATCTTTATTCTTTACGAAAAACTTACAAAATTTGGAGTCACGGTTTCGATATACAGAAGTTTTAGTTTTAGGTTCTAGAAAATTTTTCTTTTTAAAGAATGAAGCCAAAAGCTGCGAACCATCTTTTGGTAAACTTAAATCTCTGCTACTATCGTTTAATTTAAACTGGGACACCAATGATGGAGTCACTGATTTTTTCTCATTTATTGTAAACTCCGAAACACGACTATCATAGTCGTCACTTGAAAAATCGGATTCTTTATCCAATTCTTCTAATTCGTTACCTTCGGTGACGTGCTTGGCATTAGATTGGATATAAACTGGATCAACTTTGATGGGAGGTGACATTGATTCATTTGTATACACAATTTCGTTTTTACTTTTGATGTTAATACCTTTAATGCCATTTGAGCAGAAAAATCGTTCTTCTGCGCTACTAGAAACTCTCCGAATCGCTGGAGTAATGAATTTAATACTGTATTAATTCCCTTTCGCCTTTTACTAGTACAACATCTTTTTGCATGCACTACAAATGACATGCGGAACCTAAATACTTGGTTGATCAATCCTCAACTTGAAAAATTCTTCATATAAGTTGCAAATATTTTCGTTTATCGGTTGTTGCAAGGATTTTACTTTATATTTTGAACAAATATAACAGAAATTCTCATGATTCGTATGACAATCATGTAATGGCGAATTCTGAGGTAAGTTTCTTGTAGAATTAGATTCCATATAAGCGAAGTCACCAACTACTGTAGAACTGCGGTCGCTTGATGACGACACCTGCGGGCCCACTTTCTCGCCCGGACCATCCACCTATACTAAGGATCCGACCATCTGCATTGTAAAACGCTTATTATAGAAGCCGTAATCCAGGGACTTCACCGGATCACGAGCTCACTCTGTTGCCCGCCGTCACCGCAAGGAATGCCCTGGATGCAGACACACATAGGAAGAATTTATGGGACAGATGATCTTTGTGAATTGCTTTAAAAATTGTATGAACATAAGTAAGAGAATAGAGGTGCAGGGGTATTTTTAACCTCATATTTGGATTCAACGACCCCAAAAACAGTATGCATGATCTGAATGACAAACTCGACAAGAAATTTTTTGCAAATGGGTTTTTTGAAGTTATGTCGAAACTCAGACGTGGAGGAGTATTTTCGACCTCAGATTTGAATTCAGCACCCCTATAGAAATATAGTACGCATGGTTTGACTCAACAATAAAATTTTTTTTGGTAAAATACGTTTTTTGAGGTTATGTAAAAACTCAGACGTACAGGAATATTTTTGACCTCATATTTGGATTTAAAGATCTCAAAAACATATAGTAAGCATAGTCTGGATGTCAGACCCGACAAAAAATATTTTTTTTGTGTGGCTGTGAATTATTAACTACATATATATTTTTACCAGTAAAAGTAAAAAATTGTTCTCAAATAAACTAGATACATAACTAACTTTATGAAGTATTACATATCATGCTGTGAGTAAGATTAATTATATTATTTATATTGCTGCATGTTCAGTTGTTCAACATAAGCTTAATAATCACATGCTGTAGCACAAATCGATTAATTTCGTTCAAAACAGTGTATCGTCAACACATAAGTAGATAAATATTTTAGTTCTGACAAAATATACGTAATAACTGATGATATGTCTTTTAAAACTGTAAACAGTGATTCAGAGCACTTTTTAGCTTCCAAAATCGTTCAATACATGGTTTATTTCGTTTAATTAGAAAACTAATTTTACAATGAAACTTGGCTGAAAATTTTAAACCTATTTAAATTCTTTCCATATTCGTAGAAAATGCGGACAACTATTAAGCATGCATTTAAAAACTCACAGTTGATCAACATAACTTTGATGAACAAGTGCACAAGTGGAATCGACTATTTCTCATAAAAAGAATCCATCAGTTGAATTCAAAACAATTCAACTCCACCATAACAAAAAGTGGCGGAGCCAAGTTCTAATCATAAGTGCAATTACTGGAAAAAATTTTATCATTCAGCACATTGATCAACTCGCATTTGTATTACGTTCTTTAAATTAAAAAAATGTCTATGATTTAGTGCAGTGAACAAAGAAAAGAAGTTTTTTATTAATGATAACTGTGAAAAGGGCACCGCGACATCCGTGCCCGAAAGGACGGCTCCTAACCTAACTTGCATAAATAGTAATACTTGAAAGTAGACTTTCTTCTTAAACTTCATGTAACTGTTATGATTGCTCGTCTGTAAGACTCTGAATCGATCTAAGAAAAATTAGGGATGTTCTGACACAACCACTAAACACATAGTTAAAATTATATTTCGAAATCTAATTATATTTAATACATAAAAACAAATTTAAAAAGTCATGACAGAGCTAGATTTTGAAGTTTTTCATAAGGGTATGTGTTAATTGAACACTTGATTTATCAGCTTATAGATAGGCTCTGAATAGCTCTGAAACTTTGAGGATCGTCTTCTACGATTGTAAATAATATTTTTATACAGTTTTATCAAAATTTGATCATTTTCATTTTGGGGGTGAACTCCCAAAAGTTGATAGAGAACTTTGATTGAGGTAATTTCATCCCAAAAATTTTAAAGTTATCAAAAAATGTATACTTCTGAGTTAAATATCATGGAATTATTGCTTTTCTCATGTATAATACTGTCACATATATAGGTTGCATTATGGATTTTTTTTCAGATTTTTTGCTTATTTATTTATCAAAATATCGTGTGCATCAAAAATCAGTATTCTTTGTTATGAGAATTATTCAATTGTCGTCCGATACTAATAAACAGGGGCTAGATTTTTTCTCCATCTAAATAGCTACAAATTAACTATCTTTAATTTTTCAAAAAAAGCCGTATTATTGTTAAATATGTATTTCTTTACGAAATTTTTTTTATTTTTATGAGTAAAAGCATTTTCAACAATAAATATGACTTTGTTAGAAAATCTCAGACGGTTGATTCATAGCTATTTAAATAGAGAAAAGAACTAGCCTTTGTTCAAAAAAATTTGATGCTCATTATAAATCTTTCATTACAAAAAGTGTAAATTTTTTATTCACACAATATTTAGATAACTGAATGAGAAAAAAATCTTTAAAAAGTTCATGATGTAACCAATACATGCGAGAGTATCATACATTGAAATAGCAACGATTATATGATATGCAACTGAGAAATATAACTTTTTTGATACTCATCAAATTTTGGGATAGAACTACCTTAAGTTAAACTACTTTTTTCAAATTATGGATGCAGTGATGATGTATACATAAAATTTTTAATATTTTTTTCAGCCTTGAAAGCTGTTTCATATTCGGTTTTTTTCACATAATTAGGAAAACATCTATGTTCAATATTTAAATCGTAACTATTTACCTTGTAAAAAGAATGGCATTTTTAATTAAGAAAAGTATCATATACACAGCATACGATTCAGCAACAACGTCTACTTATCATTAACCTTAAAATCTGACGTAATAAATTGTTTGAAAGAAGGAACAAACAAAACCTATCTTCCTTCCAAGGGGAGGCAAATAAAAAAGCGTGGAGAACGTGAGGCGTGAAGGAGCGTGGTAAATACACCGTTTTTAAATATAAGCAAAATATTGGCATAGTTTTCTCATATTTTGATAAATTTGTGCTTGATAGGAAGAAATAAGGGCTGTCAGTGATTTAATTACTTCTGGCAGCCCTGGAAAAATGTAGAAAATTGCAAGAGAGGGCGAGAGAGGGTGGGCTATTACTTACGCCCTACGTAGATCAACTATATTTGTGGGTCGCATAAAAACACTTATTCGCTCCTACCCCAAGAAGCTAGGTGAATACCATTAGCCCCTCTCCCCTAACTACTAAGCGATTTTAAAGCCTCCTGGTCGCCCCCTTCCTCCGAAAATATTACGGTAGAATTTACAGTTTTGTTCTGAACAAACAACATGGCAAACGTAAATATGGAAACTTTTTCAACAATTTTTCTCTTGTACTTTTTATTTTCTTCGGTTGGTTTTAAGTTGAAAATAAACTTGAATTTGATTCTTTTTTTTTATAGTCGTAAAGCAGTATGTAATATAATTATGGTCTAAACGATTTGTATAGTACAAATTTTTTAATAAAGGATCGAGCGTATCAATACTAAATTAATGCCAGTTTGTGAAGTGCTGGAAAAAACCGACTATACTACATTTTTAGCCTACTCACCTCAAAATCGCGTCTGGAAGGTTTAGTTCCGTGTTTATGGTTTTGAGCAATAACTAGTTGGGTTTTGAATCAAACAACTTCACAAAATGCTGTAAATACAGTAAAGTAGTAAAAATATACTGAAATGTTTTCAGATTTTTTAGGCGGTTAACACTTCACCGAAAAATTATTGAAAATTTCGAAAAATCTTAATGAACTATCGCAGAAACGAAAAACTTCACATTGGAATTACTGATAAGCCTGTTTTTCTTATGATTTTTCCAATGTCATGATAACTTCATAATTTAGTGTTATCAAAAAAAATTTTGTTTTTATACAACTAATTAAAAACTGGGGTAAATTACCTAATATATGTCTTTTTAGACATAGGAATATAAATTGTAGTTTGAAAAATGATATGGAAAGCATACAAAGCTTGCACATGTACTCAAATTCCATGGGAAAAAACTATAGACACTGAGAATCTCGATTGAAATATTGTAACTCTATCTGCATTATTACTTGCATGTTACAATAATGAAAATCTTATTTGTAGCATTACTGATATTTAAAACATAAAATGTAAGTAAATAAGTTCACTTTGAACTATTAAAAAATTTAGACAATATTATATTGTCAATCAATAAAAAAGGATTAGTATAATGAATACAATTAATTTTATTCAGTGAGTAATGAGTACATTAAAGATCATAATTAAATAGTATCAATCTTCATCACTATTGTCCTTTATAACACGTATCATATTTGTTTCTCAATTTTTTTGCTAGTCGTATTATTCGTACAAATATCTAGCATCAGAAAGATAATAAATAATCGCTGCAACATGAGTACAAGCGCCTATGGTCCTTATGTCGTTGGCACATTCACAATAATACCGTACTGTACTACTGCTACCAATAGAGTGGGACGATAATGAATGTAACAATTGTACACCTTTCTTTTTACATGCCGAGACTGGAGTTGTACTTTAATAATATGGGCAGTTTCTTTTGAGTACTTTACCTGCAAAACTCCATCATCATCTATTAATTCTGGTAAATATAAAACAGATTGCTGCAGCTGATACATGTCCATGAAAAAAAACTTTTAATCTAGTTCCATCATTTCGGGAAAATCATCTACATTGTTAGAAGTTAGATTTTGTAATAGGGATTTTCTTCTACTCCACCAACCAGTTTCAGCCTATATATTTTGTGTATTTAAATCAATTGCTTTCATAACTCTTTCGAGTACTGCTTCATATCACATGTGAATTTTTTTTCATAGGTATTCACCAGAAAACAAGAAATTTTTCAATATATTTTTACTTAATGTAGCATTTCATCGTATAATTGATGGTAGATGAATTTCAATTTTTGATCAATCACAAACCTCCCCTATCCAAAACAAATATGTCGTTTTGTTTTAGTAAGGAACGCAAGTCATTAGACTCCGCTGAAAGTTTAGACATTATTGTAGCATCATTTTCATTAGAGTAATAAGAACCAAGTATATCAACTATATAGCCATTAATAGTGCAAAGTGTAAACGGTTGACACATAGACACTTTTTTTGCCTGAAGTGTGATTTGTGTTGATAATCGTTTTTTGAACTTTTTTGGTGACGCATGTAAGTGCCGTCAACCATTATAAAAGTTAATTATCATCTATAATATAATGTGATTGTTTCACCTTTTTAGTTGTAGTATGATTTATTAATTCATCTCTCTTAGCAGCTTGATGTCTGAATCAAGCAAGTAGAAAATCTTTTTCGAATGCCTAAAGAATGCATGTGCAAAAATCAGACACTTGTTGGAGGTAAGCGAGTCCAAAAGTGGAACAAATAATTGCGTTTGAGTTTCCATCATGTAGTTTATTGAAAATACAAGCGATGCTTAAGTTCCTAAACGGTTTTCGGAATTTTTTAGCTATGCCATCATTTCTTCTATGAAATACCATGAAATATCATTTCTACAGAAGATCATGTTTTTGTTACCGAGCTCAAACTTGATATTATACGAATATTGTTAATTCAATTGAAAAAAATTTTCAATAATCGAGTTATAGAATCAGCAATGATTTTCCTCTAGTATAAATATAACTTTTTAATAAAAAAAATATAAAAGAAAGAAAATTCAAGAATCGTTACCATATGATAATGTTATTGTTAAATTGTTGGCAAAATAACTTCTTTACTTGCCATTAATTCATCATCATTATTTTTTAAACTACAATAAATGACAATTTTTAAGTTTATTTAGGAATGATAACATCCTACTATCGTTAAATTCCAAATTTTAATTTATTTAAAAAATCTTAATCATTACAACCGCCTGTATAAGCCTAAAAAAAAAATATCAGCTTTAACACCATAATTAGTTGAGACGTTTTCAAAGAACTTTTAACAGGTAAGCATAACTTGTTAGTTTTATTCAAAAAATTTGCGATTTACATTTTTTTTGATTATTTTCTGATGTTTAGTGACGAAAAATTTCAAAAAATAACAAATTTTATCCTTTAAAAAAAAGGGGTTTTAAACTTAACGGGTCAAATTCCTTTAATAATTGTATTTTCTTGATAAAAAAGTTTCCAAATCGTGTTGTTTAAAAATATTTTTTAGAACGTAAGATATTTCAATAAATTTTCTTTCGGAGAGAGGTTTAGGGTAGTTACCACCCCTTAAGAGTGCATGTCAGCACCAGTGCTCTCGACTGCGGCAGAAAACAAAATACCTGACCGTCAGATTACGGGCCAGAGAAAACAGGCACCAGCGGCAAATTCAAATATACCAAAACTAAATAACTTAACCCTAGGCCATTAATCCCGATGACTCAGTACTCCAAGCGAC
>JAPYYV010007408.1:0-65593 GCA_030522625.1 Copidosoma aretas | reverse complement strand
TGTTTATTGTAATATTTTGCTTTTTTATGTTATATTGCATTACCTTATTGCTCGATTTATGAAAAAATGGAGTTTTTATGAGTTGATCTGGAAGAAAAATTTTTTTAACTAATTTTCTATATTTTTCCACTGTTCTCTATTCAATCATCAACAAATAAAAAAAAAATTATATATCTTGTTTCCTTCGAAAGTTATTGATTTTGAAAAAAAACTGACGAAATCCGGCACTGTTCGACGTACCACTACTTTATGACAGTTCAAATGACGTGATAGACTATTGCACATAGTTCATCAATAATATGTATTATAATTACATAGGACATTATAATTTAATCAAAAATTAGCAGTATAATCAATTTATTTTTGTGTGCCGTGTAATAAGAGTTAAAATCGTATTACAGACCATGAAACTATGTCTGTTTGTCGTGCAAGCAACGGTTTCCAAAATTGTAAAAATTTCGGTGCTATGAAAATATCGTGCGACAACTGTAGTCCAGAATTTTTTGGTCAACAATGTTTGAATAATCATAAAACAAAAGGTTTACTTACACGAACAAAGACGCATAAACTATCCGTAAGAAGTGTAAACGATATAATTTAAATTCTTATTCAAACTTGCGATAAAGTTATTAACCTTGCTAAAGGGTGACGGAAGTGTTTAATAAGATACTGCAGAGTATGTAAAAGCGTACAAAAACTTAAAACTCGCTACAGTCTGCAACTATTTTCAAAATAAGGAAAACCCCCTAAAAAATTGTTTCATTTTGTACGATTTCGAAACAAGACAAGATACCGCCTTAAGCGATTCGAATAGCGCGTATGTACATAATTCTGTTCTCTGCGTTGCTCAAGTACACTGCGTTATGTGTAGAGGTGAGATATGTAATAAAAATAAATATTTGTTTTCCCCTTGTTCTGTAGTAAGACAACTTATTTTTAAGGGTAAAGACTTTCTTACAAAATTTGTTGATTTTTTTTACGAACAGATAGTAAAATATTTTTGTGGTTTATTTGTATTGCGCATAACGCAAGCGCATTTGACACACAGTTTATAAGTTTATATTAAAATATATGACAGATCATATTAAAACGACACCCAAAGTTTTTTTTAACAGTCGAAATATTATTTGCATGTCGATGGGCAAAACAAAGTTTATAGATTATTTGAATTATTTACCCATAAGTCTTGCAAATTTATTTAAAACGGTTTATTTTGAGGAAAATATAAAAAAAGGACATTTCCCGCGTTGATTTGTTACGAAAGAAAATTTAAACTGTAAAGGACTTTCGTTAGAATTTCACGCACCTAAATCGATGGGTAGGCAAGATCGTGAGAAATTGTTCAATTAGTACACTAAAGAGACAGGTAAAGAAAACGCACAGTTTGACTTAAATAAGGAGTTGATTGAGTATTAAGTACAGGACGTAAAAATCTTACATAAAACCTGCACAGCTTTTCGAAAATTTTTTATTCAAGTTGGAAAAGCAAATCTGTTTCTTAAGAGTGTTGCGATAGTAAGTACACGTTCTATACTATACAGAAAAAACTTACGAAAGGATACAATCGGAATTATTTCTGCTACAGGGTATACGCGTGATGGTAAATTTTCAGAAATGTGTTAGTTGGCTTTTGTGGGAAGGAGAAGTGAGGAATGCCGAAATAATCCATGCAGGTAGATCGCGGGAATATCGCTCATTAGAGGAGCCTCTTGTTGATGGCTATTTAAAATCGCAAGAGGGGGAGACAAATCTGAACGGTACCGTGTTCCAATTTTACCGATGTTATATTTATGGTCGTATACGTTATTTTCCGAATGTCAGAATTAAAAAATTAAATAATAATAAATTCTTTACAGAACGTTTTAAAAATGCTTTAAAAATGAGCTTTAAAATAAAAGAATATGGTTATAATATTTTTGAGATATGGGAGCACGAGTATGATCAATACTCAACAAAAAATATAGTCTTAAAAATTTATTAGAGATCACCCCATAGCACGAAATAAAATTTGGAATCCACGACATGCTTTTACGGTGGGCGTACAGAAAACATCGTAACGCGATATATCTTAAAAAAAACTACAAAAATAAATTACTTGGATGTGTGCTCGCTGTATCCTTATGTATGTAAGACAGGAAAATTTTTTGCGAGACAGCCAAAAATTTAAACTGAGAATGCATCTTTTGAGTTAACGAGGAAAAGTCATGAAAATTTTATCTGCAAAGTAGAAGGTACAGTCAACTGTGTAATTTTACCACCTACATCTTTGTTTTGCCCGATACTTCCCATAAAAATGCATGGAAGATTGCTTTTTAGATTATGTAGAACCAGCATGGAAGAAGTAGATAAGAATGAATTTCCTCATAATAATATAAATAAGCGAGCGTTAGTAGGTAAATGTATTTCTGATAAAATAAAAAAATAGTTAGAGCGCGGATACAAAGTTGTAAAAATAAATGTCATTCAGCAGTAAGCAACTGCTTAATACGACCACGTATCTCGTAGTGGAGGATTATTTTCAGAGTACATTGGCACTTTTGTAAAAATAAAGCCAGAGGCAAATGGATGGCCAAGCTATGTAAAAACAGAGATAAAGAAAGAATATTATATTAAATACTTTAAAGACACAGAGGGTTGCTAAATTTTCTGTGATTTTTACATGAGAATAAGATAAATTCAAATAGTATGAATAAATATGTTATAGTCGACCGAGATTAATAGGAGAGTCCGAAGTCAGGGTAAAAAAAATACTCGACACGCAGGCACTTTATACAATATAACATAATATGGATTTAATTACAACAAAGAAGTTAACATAGTCACAACTTAAATAAGAACCAGCAAATAAATTTGATGGTATGGAGTACGCGAGTTAACTCGCGTGCGTAGGCTTATCACAATCCTGTATCACGAAATAAATGAAACGTGAATGAATATGCATACATTGGCTGGTCAGCTTTTTACTATTACGTGTGATACAAATAATTAAGCGCTTTATACAATAACGGAAAACAAACTATTTCAAGGAAGGACGGCACGGACTTATAATATTATAAATCCCTCGCAAGGGGAAAGGACAGCGTACAGAGCATCGCTCGTAGTAGTCATCACTTGCTGTCACCTGCGTGGATGTTGGATCTCGGAGAGGTTATATCGACTTACAGAACAGAAGCGATGATAAGGACAGCTCCGCTACCCGCAGAAGTGTAGGCTAATGACGAAGGGATTTGGGTCGCTGAGCCCCGACGTCTCGGCTTAACGGAGTCTTGACTTTCAAGGCGCAGAGCGTCAGACCGTGAACAGCACGCGGTAAGGACGTCCGGCCGCTCCGGGTGCTGAACGTGGCTAGGGAGCGGTTACGAGAGTGAGCTGTACCGTCCAATAGCGCACGATAAATCCCCTTAAGAACAGCTCGCTTAAACTATAGTCATAGCCTGCTTGGTCCGAAAGAGTATTAAGTCCGTTTAGCTGACTAGTACGCTCAAAATCTCGAAAAGAATCGTTGCAGGAGCCAACTAATTCCGAATGCTAATCGATCAAAAAACTAACTCCCTATCTGCCCACCGTGTCGCTAATATAAGAAATCCCTAACAATCGCCCGTTGGCTTGGACCTGTTGTCCTCCAGATACCGTTGACAAAACTTTGATATGTGACGACAAAGAGTAGACGTAGCAGTTTTGACGGTTACTACCCTAATGAGCCTGTCTGAACCCGGATGCACCTTTAGTATTCTTGCAAGCGGACATTTGACGGGAGGTAGGTGATCGTCACGCAAGAAGACTAGTCCACCCACTGCAAGGTTTTCGGTAGGATACCTCCACCTAGAGCGCTCTTGCAGAGTGAGTAAATATTCGTTTGCTCATCTTCTTCAGAAGCCGCACTTGATTTGCTCGAGCAGTTGGATCGGTTGAGACTATTTGCAGGGACCTTGGGTGGCTAACTGCTTGGGACAAGGATCGATAACTTACCGTTTAAAAAATGAGCGGGAGTAAGTACGTTTTATTCGTCAATATCATTACACACTGGAGTAAGTAGTCGTAAATATAAGCATGCCTATACTTCAGTAACCACCGAATAGAATTCTTCGTAAGTCAACTAATGCTCTCCTAACACTTTCTTTAAGTAGGATTCTGTAGACTTGACTTCAGTTTTCCATAAACCCCTACAATGCGGAGAGCTGGGTGAGATGAAGTTCCATTTAGTTCCATCGTTGGCCAACAGGTCAGCTGTCGACTCGTAAAAAAGGAAAACTTGATTGAACATGACCTTCAATTCTGTGTTAGTTCCGTGAAAGGTGGTCGCATTATCGCTATATAAATGTCGGCAGACATCTCTACGGCTGTTAAATCGGCGAAAGGCGAGAATAAAGGTAGCTGAGGTGAGGTCGTTTACCAGCTTGAGATGAATAGCTTGGGTAGAGAGACATACAAATAAAACGATGTAGCCTTTACTACTTCGCACACCTCTTCCTTGCTGAGCTCGCACTTGGACTGGGCCTGCGTAGTCGAGATCCGACCTTGCACAGGGTGAAGCTTCTGTAACTCGATCCGAAGGTAGATCCCCATCAATTGGTGAGTCAGCCGAAGTTTTGCCTGCTGACAGGTTATGCAGGCATGCAATTCTGATTTCACCGATCGATTCCTTCCGATCAACCAGGTACCTTGGGAAACAGTACTGTTGGTCTGGGTAGGTCCTCCTTAGAGGCAGAGTTTATGGACGTACCTCACAAATAATGGACCCAAAACAGAGTGTCGAGAAATGATAGGGGGTGCTTGCTGTCATAGGGCCATCGTGAGTGTTCCAGTCGACCACCTACCCGGATAATATTTAACTAACGGTCGTAGGTGGGAGTGACTTGGGTGGGGGGGCTGATTGGAAGCAAGGAGAGCGCGGTGGGGGGGCCGGGGGGCCCGGGGGCGCGGGTCAAGCCTGCTTTTTGAGAGTGGACCCTGTTTGCCCAACGCAGGCAGTGCGCTACGACTCCCAATAGCTTGGTTAAAGAAGAGAATTTTCTAAGAAGAACCGGTTTGCTTGGACGCGTTGTAGCGTGCAGCACTTTTATCCTACGGCTCTTTTTCGGATAATCTTCAGGAGACTTGAGCAGCCATGACAGTTTGTGCCACCATAGCACTGAGTTACTAAGGTCAGGGGTCAACAGCCACGGGAGGCCAGATCAGCTAGGTTCTGGATGAACCGTTCTGCCACTTTGCAGATGGGAGTTCATCGTAAATAAAGACTGATTTGCGACAAACGTTTTCCATTGACTGGGATGTTTGCGTAGCCAATTTGGCTGTCGGTCCAAGTAAAAACTCCAGCTGTTGCAAAGCTCGGGTGCTTTCGTACGTGTTTTAGGAGACTGACAAGAAGAGACGCACCACAGAGTTCCAGATTCGGTATGTTGATGATTTTGGTTGATGGTTTTAGCTGGTGCTACCTTCGACTTAGCCATTAATATTGAGGTGCTAACATAACCGTCGCTAGCCCATACTCTAACATAGACGACTGTGGCATAGGCCCGTTTGAAGGCATCAAAGAAGCCATACAATTCAAAATCACAACAGGGGGAAGTGCGCAGCCATCATGGTATTGTTAACGTAGTTAATTTAAGGAGTGATCGAGTGTAGTTTTCCGAGCGGGTACTTAGCTCCGGTGAAAGTGGATCGTCCCAATCAGGGCCCGAAATCCAGAGGTGTTGAATAATTACCTTGGCCACTACGATCACAGGAGCCAGCCATCCAAACGGATCGTACAAGTGTGCAAGTTCGGCCAGGACCTTTCATTTGGTAATAGCAGTAATGATTGAGGGTGATGAGTTAATGCAAAAACTGAAGTCATCTTTGGTAGGATTCCATTGCAGGCCTAAGGTCTTGACAGTGTCCTCTGGGCCAAGCACCTTCGACGGTTCATTCAGTCTTTACTCACTGACAAGGATATCTGGATGATTGGCGGACAAATTATCTAGGTCCATCCCTGCTGACCTTGGTATAGCTATAAGTTCCTCTCGTTTACGCTCGGCTTCCAACACGGTATCGTCTCCGACCAACATATCATTCACGTAAACGTTTTCCTCAAGGGTTTTTGAACCGAGGAGGAATATATAGCGCTTATCACTAGCAAGTTGTTGCAAGGTTCGAATCGCCAAATATGACGCACACATAGTTCCATAGGTGACTATAGTTCGTCGGTAGTCATAAGGTGGATGCGCTGGGTCTAGAGATCAAACAATACGCTGGAAGTCTTTATCGCTCAATGCTACTTCGACTTGCCTGAAAATTTTCACTCTGTCAGCCATAAATGCAATGCGGAACCAACGCCAACCTAATAGCACCAATGAGAGATCGCTCTGTCATTTGGGTCTAGGGAAGAGATGATCGTTAAGACGCTGGTCTCGAGTCTTCCAAGAGACATCAAAGACCACTCTTACCTAGCACCGTTCGCCAGCACTAGTTACTACCACGTAGTAAGGCAGGTACCATGATTGAAAATTACACTTGGCAGAATCTAGAATGCGTACCACATAGCCTAGATTCTTATAACATCTTATGAGTTCATGATACTCTTTGGCAAGTGCCTTACCTTGCCTGAGACGCTTCTGAAAACTCTTCAAAGCTGACAGGGCAGTCCGTCGAGTTCCGAGGCCAAGAGGTGAAATGTTAGACTTTAATGAGAGATGAACGCAATATCCACCATCTGCGTCTTGGCAATGATCCTCTCTAAACTGTTCTTCACATTCTGCTACCTCTGGACTCAGCTTCGATCTGTCGTGTAGAACTTCTTCAAGCGCCCAAAACTGCTGCAACAGTTTACTAAGATCGTCCTCGTAGGTGCTGTACAGGGAGCGGATAGGCTGTACGGTGAGTGTCGTGCGCCGCGTTCGGTTGCGTGGGACCTGAGAGGATCCACCCGAATATAGTGTTTTGAGCAGTCAATTGTGTACCGGATATTTGTCTAAGACCATCCTTCAGTAAGCTTCCGTATACATCAGCTCCTAAAAGAACATCCACCTTACTTTGACGTAAAAAATCTGGATCAGCCAGAGGCGACCCTGACAACGACGTTAAATCCAATCCTGAGGAATCTTTACAGGAAAAGTCAGAAATAAGACAGTGAAGTACTCATGCTTCTGTCCCAACTTGGATCCTTGAATTATTAATCGACTGAATGATGACTGATACAAATGGGCGAGCTACACCGGAGCGCAAGGCACCTAATCCTTCAAGTAAAATTTTCACTGGTTGTCGGAGTACTCTTGAGGACTGGACTAACGATTCCGTGATACAAAATGTCTCAGACCCTTGATATAAGAGTGCCACAACCACGATTAAATCGCTATCCAGTCCCATTACAAGGATTTGAGCAGTAGCTAGTATCACAAGGTGATCCGGTGTCGAGGCACTAACTGCTGTAAAGGTATGTAGTTTGGGATTTAGGTTCATGAGAGGAGTCAGGGGGAGCCGCGTTTTGTGCTTGTGACTTTGGATTAATCTGTCTATGAGTATCAAAACGCTGGTTGTTTGCATGATGGAGCAATGTGTAATGTTTCTCATTGCAGGTTAAGCATCGATTAAGCGAGGTGCAAACATTAAATTTGTGACTACTAAAACAGTAAAAACACAACCTTAGTTTACGTACCTCCGTACGGTACTCGGGGAGATATGTGTCTTTGAACTGATGACATCTCCGAAGTACATGGGCACCACCACACAGAGAACAACTTAATCTGGATCCTTTAGAAACAGGTAGAGTGGTGAGGGCTTCGCGGGACGAGACCCCGGGCCTCACATTGTGAGTAGCGTTCTTTTCTGACATAGTCTCAATACTTAGTATGCAAAGAATCTTTACTCAACCCTCTAAGAAATCTGCCAATTCTGCGAAGAAAGGGAATCTATCATTAGTCTCCAGAGCTCGTGACTGACTCTCGGTGATGGTGACTGCTTTTCGGTCCTTAGAACTTAATTCAAGTTCCCAGGTTTTTCTCTAAGTAGGATCCAATCGCGCAGAAAGATAGTGCATAAGTCAAATGTCCCAATTCTCAACGGAAATCTTCCAATTTTTTAATGCTCGCACGATGCACTGAGCCTCATTGATAAATGCACGCAGCTCATGGGAGACTTCACGCTTGAGTGGGGGAATCTCATAAAGGGCATTGAGAAAATTGCTGATGGATAGACGAGGGTTGTCAAACCGTGGCATTGGTGCCTTCCCCGAGGGCAAATAAATTTTCATTTTTTATTGCTACGTCTCTAACTAAGTCTGCTGTCATACCGATGAAACACGACTGCAGGTATTGTAATTTTGTGGCGCTGGGGATTCGGGGTACTTCATAAACAAGGAAAGTGAACAAACCACAAAAGCTCTCCCAGTCCTCGTACTTACTGGAAAAACTAAGCAGCTGAACTTTAGGTAATTTAGCAATGTGGGGATCGATATTGACAGACACAGTCAATTCGTTTCGAGATCTATCAGCCCTGTCATCAGTCTCGATTTCAGCGAGCTTGGCAATCAATTCATCAAGAAAGCTCTTATATGAATTTTGTATTGTGTCGAGCTGACCTTCTTTACCATACACCTACGATTCTGCATCCTCCCGAATAATAATTTCTGCGTTTGCGGATCAAGCTTCTGTCCAAATCATATTTAAGGAGGTAATGCGATGATTTAACATATCAATATTGGAAGCTGACCGATTAATCTGTTTAAATTGTCTGCGCATATGCTTGATTTCAGTGAGGCGAGCGGTCTGCAAGGTAATGAGTTTTTAATAGTGTTGGTGCCATTTTTAGTAGAGTATTAACAGCTATAATTTAGTCAGCAAAGCAGTTAAATTTGTCAACAAAGGCAGCGACGCTTTATACGTATGTCAATATTTCTAGCAAGCAAGACGTTATTTAAAGGTAGAAGAAATGATATATGCCCATAAAAAGAACAATAACAACCGTAGGTAAACAGAGAGCCGTAAACCATAGAATAACTTCCCTTGTTGTCAAGAGAATAAGGTATACTTATCTTGGTAAAGTCACCAAGTCACGTACTTTGCAAGGCAATGGCAAATACACGATATAGCTATAAGCAACCGCGCTCATCCAGCACTCTTACGTACCCAGGGCACCAAAATGTTCACTCTTCTGTGATTTTTGATATGAGAATGAGATAAATATAGGTTGTATAAATATATACATTATTGTTGACCGAGATTAATTACTACAATCCCGTATCACGGAATAAACAAAACGTTAAGGAATATTAATACACTAGGTGGCCAGCCCCATACTATTACATGTGATACAAATAAGCAAGCGCTTGATAAAAGAACGAAAAACCAACTATTTTAAGGAAGAACGAAACGCACTTATCCTATTACAAATTGCTCGCAAGGGGGGAGGACAGCATACAGATCATAGCTCGTAGTAGTCATCAATCGCTCTCACCTGCGTGAATATCCAATCTTGAAGAGGTTATATCGACTAAGAGAACAGAAGCGATAATAAGGACAGCTCTGCTACCCGCAGAAGTGTAGGCTGATGACGAAAGGACTTGGGTCGCTGAGCGCCGACGTCTCGGCTTTACGAAGTCTTTTGACTTCCTAGGCTCAGAGTGTCAGACCGTGAGCAGCGCGCGTTTTCGACGTCCGGCCACTCTGGGTGCTGAACGTGGCTAAGTAGCGGTTACAAGAGTGGGCTGTACCATCCGATAGCGCACGCTTGATCCCCTTGAAAACAGCTCGCTTCAACTATAGGAACAGCCTGCTTGGTCCGACAGAGTATCAAGTCCCTTTAGCTGACCAGTACGCTTAAAAACTCGGAAAAAATCGTTGCAGGATCCAACTAATTCCGAATGCTAATCGATAAAAAAACTAACTCCCTATCTGCCCGCTGTGTCGCTCACAACCGCACCTCTCGTCCCTTCCCCTCACCTCTCACCATTCACTTTATCTCTCTCATTATCGCTGCTCTAGTTAGGTGCAATCAGCGTGCGCATTGTAATTGACCAAACAAGGGTATTATATTAGATACGAATAATATGACTAATCATTCTGGTTTGCAATGTGTAGCCATATTGTGCTTCAACAGTTTTTAGGGAAAATTCGGACAAAGAGAAAATCTAGTAGTATATTGAATCTGTTGAGTACTCAAAAAATTGACGTTAATCATTGCCTTCCTGCCAACGATAATACAATGTATGCCACATGGCGGTACATGGAAGACGCTGCACTTCCCTAACCTCGTACAAACTTAACGATTGCGGTTCAAACAACAGCTCAAGGCCGTTTGAAATAGTATACGTACTTAGAAAAATGAAATAAGAGAGTATTATATTACGATACTGACTTCATAATATTTGTATGTACTTAAGACCCACTCGAGTACCAACTAGGTACAGGATCGTTGTTAGGCGAGTTAATTTACGAGTTAGAAGAATACGGTGAAGGGTCGTTTATAGAAACATTTGTTTCGGGTGGACCAACATTTTTCGATTACCGTGTTCGAACCCCAACGAGTGCACTTTATGATACGTGTAATGTAAAAGGAATTCGGCTCAATTAGAAAGACAACTCAAAAAAAAATTTTGATACTATAACAGACATGATTTAAAAAAAAATTTTAAAGTAACTTTGATGAGGAAGAAGAAAGTGTGATAAACATGAGAAATACTATGATTAATAAAACTAATATGCATGATTTATTAGACATTAATAGCACCTACCGATTTGACTTTTTTACTTTAGTAAGTAATCAGTGATCCGTTGTAGGTGATTTCGAAAAAACGAGTGTAATTTTTCTGTATATTCTTTTTGCTAAGATCGCCAACTATGTGTCAGCCTTATCTAGCTTTTTTCCGAATACATTAAACGAAAATCAATCAAAATCTAAAGATTTGCGGAAGAATTTTTTGAAAAATGCACTTTTAATAATTGTGCTAATAGTAAGCAAGAATAAAAAAAATCATCCCCGAGTGCGGTTTAAACACACGACCTTCTGTACTGCGGACAGATGCTCTTACCAACTGAGCTATCGGAGCCATGAGTTTCACGCACTAAGAGTTCTGATTTATCTCATTCTTGTACATTATTATTATTTATTCTCCCGCAGAAGACCTCTCTGATCCAAGACTAATATAATTTATTAGACATTATTAGCGCCTCCCGATTTGACTATTTTACTTTAGTAAGTAATCAGTGATCCGCTGGAGGCGATTTCTATAAAATGAGTGTAATTTTTCACTATATTCTTTTTGCTAGGATCGCCAACTATATATCGGCCTTACCTAGCTTTTTTCCGAACACATTAAACGGAAATCAAACAGAATCTAATGATTTGCGGAAGAATTTTTTTTGATAAATGCACTTTTAATAATTGTGCCAATAGTAAGCAAGAATGAAAAAAATCATCCCCGAGTGCGGTTTGAACACACGACCTTCTGTACTTTGGACAGATGCTCTTACTAACTGAGCTATCGGGGCTATGAGTTCCACGCACTTAAAGTTCTGATTTATCTCATTCTTGTACATCATTATTATTTATTCTCCCGCAGAGTCCCTCTCTGATCCAAGACTCATATAATCACGGATCACTGATTACTTACTAAAGTAAAATAGTCAAATTAGAAGGCGCTAATAATGTCTAACAAATTATATGAGTCTTGGATAAGAGGGGGACTCTGCGGGAGAATAAATATTATTAATGTAAAAGAATAAGATTAATCAGAACTTTTAGTGCGTGGAACTCATGGCCCCGATAGCTCAGTTGGTAAGAGCATCTGTCCAGAGTACAGAAGGTCGTGTGTTTAAACCGCACTTGGAGATGATTCTTTTCATTCTTGCTTACTATTCGCACAATTATTAAAAGTGCATTTTTCCAAAGATTCTTGCGCAAATCATTAGATTTTGTTTGATTTTCATTTAATGTATTCGGAAAAAAGCTGAATAAGGCCGACACATAGTTGGCGATCCTAGCAAAAAGAAAATAGAGAAAAATTACACTAATTTTCTCGAAATCGCCTCCAACGGATCACTGATTACTTACATAAGGTAAACAGTCAAATCGGAAGGCGTTAATAATGTCTAATAAATTATACAAGTCTTGGATCAGAGAGGTACTCTAAGGGAGAATAAATATTAATAATGGACAAGAATGAGATAAATCAGAACTTTCAGTGCTTGGAACTCAAGGCCCCGATAGCTTAGTTGGTAAGAGCATCTGTCCGGAGTACAGAAGGTCGTGTGTTCAAACCGCACTCGGGGAAGATTTTTTTCATTCTTGCTTACTATTGGCAAAAATATTAAAAGTGCATTTTTCAAAAAATTCTTCCGCAATTCATTGGATTTTGTTTGATTTTGTTTAATGTATTCGGAAAAAAGCTAGATAAGGCCGACACATAGTTGGCGATCCTAGCAAATAGAATATAGAGAAAAATTACACTTATTTTCTCGAAATCGCCTCCAACGGATCACTGATTACTTACTAAAGTAAAATAGTTAAATCAGAAGGCGCTAGTAATGTCTAATAAATTATGTAAGTCATGGATCAGAGAGGTACTCTGCGGAAGAATAAATATTAATTATGTACAAGAATGAGATAAATCAAAACTTTCAGTGCGTGGAACTCATGGCCCCGATATCTCAGTTGGTAAGAGAATCTGTCCAAAGTACAGAAGGTCGTGTGTTCAAACCGCACTCGGGGATGATTTTTTTCATTCTTGCTTACTATTGGCACAACTATCAAAAGTGCATTCATCAAAAAAATTCTTTCGCAAATCATTCGATTTTGTTTGATTTTTGTTTAATGTATTCGGAAAAAGCTGGATAAGGCCGACACATAGTTGGCGATCCTAGCAAAAAGAATATAGAGAAAAATTACACTTATTTTCTCGAAATCGCCTCCAACGGATCACTGATTACTTACTCAAGTAATATGCATGATGTTGTGACTCCTATTAAAGATAAAACGCACAAGATAGTTTTGAAAAGACGTCGTTTTATTTGAAAAAATAAGTTATATCCCTTTGGATTCAAAAGGAATTAAACATTTTTATTGTTTTCGATTCTATTCAAGTAGTTGAACTATAAATATTTTCTCCACGAATAATAAAAATAATATTTTAGATTTAAATGTCCTCGGAGACATTAATTATACGTATCAGCTACATCAACTATATGATAGATCTTTATAAAAATTATTGCAAATCATGTTGATTTCATAAATGTATGAAATTGACATAAAAACAATACTTTTTTGTAACCTAATTTTGTAACCATATTTAAGAAATTTTGTAAACGATTTGTGTCTGCTTAATAGGTTTTTTTATTGAAAAATACTCTACTTATTTTCGCTTACAAATTTTAAAACGGACATCTCCGTTTGGCAGCTGTTGGTGGTGAGTCTGGTTGTAGTGGTAACTAAAATTAGTGACAAGATATAATAATGACATAGAAAGGCGGGATATTGCTACCTCTGCTAAAAAGCCATAGTAATACGTTTTTGGTTACGTTTTTTGCCTTAGTATTGCACATTGTGGAAAAGTGGTAGAAACAAAAAGCAAACTCGAAAAGATAAGGAGCCTCTTATCAAGAAAGAGGACAAAAAGAATAAGAGTAGATCGTTTCTTTCATCTTTAAAAACGCACCTATGACCAATATGCATCAAACGAAAAATATTTTGCCGGGAATACAGACTACAAAATAGCGTAGAGTTTGATAACATAGATCATATTATAGATATTTAAGGATTTTACTAAGCTAAAAGGGATTTTATTTCAAAAGAAATTCCAGTTGTATCATTACAAGAAAACATCGCAATAGGCATGGGTTGATCAAAGCTCCTTGCGCTTTGATGATTTACCCTACAAATTCAAAAATATCATAATCACCATACACTGAAAGTGCATGGAATCAAGTTGTACGATGGTGATATCACAATAAATTATTTAAAGTATTACCTCGTTTCTCTAACTTAAAACCTTGAAAGAGTTTATGTACGCGGTAATGATGATGCCAACATTATTAGTTCGATATTTGTAAACGAGGTTTACGATACATCACAAATCCGTCATTCCTTCAAAAAACATGACAATACAAAAAACTATTTACCCATATGTCTCGAACGCGCACCAAAGCATT
Organism: Copidosoma aretas; assembly: GCA_030522625.1. Lineage (NCBI taxonomy): Eukaryota > Metazoa > Arthropoda > Insecta > Hymenoptera > Encyrtidae > Copidosoma > Copidosoma aretas. The sequence continues at coordinate 51,476 of JAPYYV010007408.1, read as the reverse complement.
TTAATGGCAAACAGTTATTTCGTGCGTTGTATAAAGCGCACATAATAAAAGAATAGTGCATGAAGACTTTATCCGTAAAAATAACATGGCAGGATAGTGATGCATGTTACAATGCATACGAACACCTTAAACGCAAAATGCAACACCCATCATGTATGGGTGGTCATGACGTAGTAGATGGTGTCTCTGATAAGGAAAACTAGTATGTTTTAAGATGTATTTTAGGAATCAATGCTTTTTACAAATAAATCTCGTTAACTAATATTTCGATTATTATTTGTATCTCCTATCCAGAAATTTTTAATACTTTCGACTATATTATACACACTATCATACATTACTTTATATTTGAAAAAATTATTTTAAGAAAATAAAAATGCAAACCCTCGATAGCTCAAGATAAACGAACAATTGCATTCCAATGAGATCGTTAGCCAACTAAGCTTTCGTCAGTTTGCATCTTTCAGAACTTAAAAAAGAGCTACCACTTGTAAGTATCAATAGCTGACGTGTAACTATTTCGCTTACGCTAAATAATAAAGAACCGGTAAGGCTTTCCTGTTTATACCTGCTGTTCTCCTTTAAGATACCCAAGGGAATATTTGAGAAAGGGGGGAGAGACCGTAGCTACGCTCGCAGAGTCCAATGATAAGCGATGAAAATATAGTCAGCACTGTACCTAAAGTATATCAACAAAAATCTATTTTTCCTCTAAAACAATTAAAAGAGAACAAAAAAAGTTTCAATTGGTATGCTACGGGTACTGTCGTTTATAATGGTCATAAAATCGTTGGGTCGAGTATTATTGATTAGATTAATGATGCAGCAAGACGAAGAAAGAATTTATTTTAAGTCTATAGGGAGAAAGCATTTGCTAAAGGGCTTCGATCGAGAATTGCAAACAGTTAAAGCTTATGGGATAAGCGTGACAATTCAAAATCGGTCGACGACGATGACACATTTGGGTACGAAAAACTGTCATCACCCGTGGAGAAAACTGTTTAACGTAGTGATCTCGATGACAAAGATAGTATCATACTGTGGACTTCGAGTCATAATTCGTGTAATAACTTTGAGTGGTGCCAAAAACTGGCTACGATATAAGAAGTAATGGATGTGTTAAAACAACAATATTTCTAAACCACGCAACAAAGCAGCATTTTCTGGTGTGCGTGATGGAGTAAGAGTGAATAAATATAAAATATCATCAGATAAAATTCACGAGTGGTTGCAAGAACACGACAGTTCTACATTACACAAAACCATTCGACGAAAGTTTCTACGGTTATTTTACGATGTTAACGCTAAAGATAAGTAATGGGAGGGTGATCTGATTCAATGGACGTCATTAAATAACTAGGAAGATGAAGTGACTTTTATTTGAATCGTATTAGATATACTAAGAAAATATGTATGGGTACAGCCATTAAAAGATGCTGGTTTTAAATAAATTCTTGACAATAATCAGTCTTGTTTGCCCTCTTTGTGACAAACAGATCGTAGCATTGAGTTTTTGGGGAGCGAATCTTAACAATTTTTAAAATATAATAATAATAAATTTCAAGTTGCCCAAAATCCTGATGATAAAGCCGCCACGCCGTGGTAGAGCGCATCATTCGAACTTTTACAGAACGCATGCACAGATGTTTTACTTATAAAAATACGCACAGCAACATCGATGTACTGCAAGATTTGGTAGATGGTTACAACAATACTCCCTATTTTACAACTAATCTCTTAGCTAGCAGTGTAACCGTGTAAAACGCACACATAACGATAATCAATTTAGTTAGATCGAGACAGTCTCGTTCAATACATCTTAGGAGTAAAAGAAATACATAGTGGAAGACTACGTACGTATAAGTCGTGAAAAAAAACGTGTTTAAGAAAGGTGCTGTAAAAACTTGGAGCGTAAAAATATTCAAATTCACTCGTATATCAAAAAGACAAAACAAATTTGTGTACGAGTTGAAAAATTTGGATGTTAAAAAAATAGAAGGATTCTTTGGGTAGCCGCAAAAGATTTAAGCGAAAAATTTTCATAACAAGTCTACGATGACTTTACGTAGCAATAGGAGTACGATACCTTTTCGGAGTAACACAACAAATTTTTCTACGCACGTGACTAGAGAAATCGAGCTCCATGGAAAGTAGGAAGTTGGAGTTACTGAGATTTACTGGCCATGCACTATTTTACATAGAAGCCAAAACAGCGCAGTGATAAGCGAGCCTGGTGCAGAATAAAAGTGCTGTATTCAAAATGGTACGTACGATACTGTCAGTAGTTCACGCGAAATCATAAACAAAAAGTGGAAAGCTTACTACCATAAAGATAAGGCCTGCCAGCAGTTGATTCATAATCCGCAAGGAGGATACGCATATATAGGCTTTCCAATCACAGGACCAGGACATACAAGAACATGTGGAATATCTCCTCTCATATCAGAAGTTAAAACCGTATTTTAGGATTCGACAAAGATATTGTAGAAATTCCGGGTAAACGTGCCCGAAAAAAAGTCAGTTACTTGTTGTGGATTCACGGTAAACTACCCACGAGTTTGTCGAGAGCAGTCCCTGCTCGACTTCTTATCGATTCCAAAAAAGTTCAGTTTGGCATCACTATTCTCAAAAAGTATACTTCATCCACCTACGTACACTTACTTAATAACAGATTTTATATAATTGTCACAGATATAAGAGATCAATTCGGCAAACCAATAGCATTTAAGTTTAAGACACTGTCCGCGATGGTGTAAAAGTACAGAAAGATATTCTTGCAAACGAGCTGTAACATAATTTACTACGATAGATACCATCCTCAAAACGGCAGTAGAAGAGAAAAAAGCACGTGTTTTCTAGGGCGTATAGGCAGAGGGGTCGTGGATCAGGTTTCTTTTTACTAGACTATCTCAAACAAGTTTCCATTATGTAATAAGAGATGCTCGAGCCCTAGGAAAGAAAACTTTACGAGCTGGAGTATAATCGATGGTGAGAGTAGTATATTATTCACAGGATTGTTTAAAAATCGTATGAACGAGTCAGGTAAGGTATATATACGTAAATCAGCAGAGAAAGTAGTTCATCTGATAAAAGGTTCGACATATATTGCTTCACCATGCAATAGAACAGCACAGTCTCGTCGTAGAAGCGATAGAGGAAAAGACTCGTTAAAAAATGTAAAAAAAAAAAAAAAAAAAAAAAAAAAAAAAAAAAAAAAAAAAAAAAAAAAAAAAAAAAAAAAAAAAAAAAAAAAAAAAAAAAAAAAAAAAAAAAAGAGAAAATTAAGGAAAAAAGTAAAAACTACTTACTTGCTGTAAAAGAAAACCCAAAAAAGGAAGTAGGATCATAAATTAAAAAAAATAGCCATTTTTGGTTAGCAATGTCTTTTTTACACAGTCATGCCGATCCTTGTCTAGATAGCGAATCGGATTTATTTTCCGTTCCTCCGATGCAGAGAGCAATAGCAGCTACTCGATGGGTGCAAACCTGGTCTGTCGTTAAGTGACGAGAGACCTACACAGTTCGTTATAAGTTCACTAAACGAAGATTATGCAGCTCTTGCTCATACGCTGCTCAGAGTAAATGTTAAATTGGCAGCTTACGACAAAGATGAGGATGCGCTGGTAGCACCAATAAACAGTTATTTGCACTCGATATTCAATCAAGTCGATATGTATTTTACTTTAAAACTCGTGACACCTCCAAATAATGCATACCCATACAGAGTGTATATTAAAACACTTTTAAACTACGGATTGGCGCGGGCAGCAAAAGCATCGCATTTATCAATGACTCTTATTGGGAGAGCGATGTTGCTGGCGAAATGGATGAATAAAAATGCGGCACTCGTTCAACGGCCAGAATATTTTAAAGATAAAAAGACCTTATATTTGATGGGATAGTTACACTGCAATGTATTTAATCAGAATGATTTATTACTGAATTGAGTAGAACTTTCTTTGTGGTTAGTACGCGCAAAAGAGGCGTTCTGTCTTATAGATCTAACAAAAAATTATTTTGTCAGTATCACTGTTCTAAAACCAAGCTACTGTATTAAATACAAATTTTTGCGCTCATTTTACCACGTGTTGTTTGTTACCTAACGAGCGCTGCGTACTCAATGTACCGTTCAGAATCCGTGCTCTACGTGGTGACCTTGCAAGGCCTTGTAACTTGCTGCTGCGCTCAGTCCGCTTCTATCGCTCGTTATAGTATGTAGTACGTATATACTCAGCTCTTATCCATCGTAAAATTTTTAAGAGTTTATTGCCATGTATCTGGCTTAACAATCGATTTAATCTTGTATAACTTCCGTTTTGTATTAAGTATCATTTATTTTTCTTCAAATAAATGGTGTTATTTTTTCTTCAAGTGCATATAGTGTAGAGTATGATTTTAAGTGATCTTTCCGATGGTTCCTTGAATGCGCTCCCGTTAGGCCTACTCCTTCCTGTGCATCAGGTGTCAAATAAATATAATTACAGTCTACTAAGTCAATTTCGAACAATCACCGAGGCAACAGTTCTTGTTTCTCGAGTGTAAACGGTATACCTACAGTTTATTGTTGTAAAAGTCACTCTTCTTGTTTATATCATGGTTTCTCTATAAAATGCGACCGTTCGTCCACAGTGCATGAGGTTTTTACGTGAAAAAAAGAGAGGTACTATGCATATTATATCTTTACTTTTATTTTTTTTTATTTTATGAATGACAAGTTAGTATGTATGCCTATGTGGTGACAGTCTTGAAAAGGTCTTCACGATGAGACAAAATATTGAGTGCTAAATAAATAAAGAAGATTTTGCTCAAGAAAACTATCAGTGGTGTTTCATTTCGGGTGTAAACTCTAAATAATATTAGAAGTTATTATAAAGCGAGCCAGTGTAAGTTCTTAAGGAGTCACAATTTCTAATGTTATTCTTGGCCGACTTCTGAAAATAATTATTTCAGGTTTTGTGGACAACAAAGCATTCAACAGAGATTAAAAAATTTAATTTATCCATTTTTCCAAATTATTCTATAAACTCTATATCTTCATACTTCGACGGTGTACAAGTAGCGAGTAAGTCACTACAACCGACTTTCACAGTTGCAACACAAATGTTTGTAGAAGCATATCTCAACGTACATATTGTAACGTACAAGTTATTTATTAATAATATTAAAAGTTACTTGATAGTACGAATTCTTGCTGAGAGTTCTAACAAATGTAATCATTCATTACAACGCTGCCTGCTTAGAAGTATTATAAAGTTCATAATAAATATAATAAGCCAGCAGTGTGTGTGCTGTGTAACAACAAGATTTTACGAGGAGGAGAAGTAACGGCAGCAAGTTAGTAAAATATAAATACAAATAAGAAAATTAAATCAAAATAATAGTAAGACATTACCTTGTAATCGAAGAATGACGTCATACGGGATTTATCAATTTTTGATCTTTCACAGATGAAAATACACGATATACACAAATAATGTACATGTACGATATGTTCAAATGATGTATATATACTAATTAAGTAACTTTATCATGAGACAAAGCCGTTCCTTATTACTTATAATTAATTTTTTTTTTTTTTTTTTAATGCTACAAAATTCACATTAAAAACAAACATACTGAGGAATATAATGTCACATTTGCTGCTTTCTCGGTACGTATAGTCAGTATACTAGCAGCACCAGGGACATCAACAGTACGAATTTTACTAAAGGTCGCTTTTCAAAAACGGTTTTCATTTAATGATAACGAGGTATATTTAGTAGCTACTTTTCTTGACCCTCGGTTTCAAACGAATTTCTTTGTATTGGTTCAAACAGAAAAAGCGAAACAGAAAATTCTACTAGAAACTTTGAAAATCAGTTGTAATGCATTAAGTTGTGAGGGTAAACGTTCTCCACTTCCTTAAAAAGGAAAAACAAATGATAATAGTGGCATCATGGACAGTGTCTGGAACTGCTTAGAGAAAGTTGCTGCAAACAATGAAGAAAGTGATAAAGATGTAGAGAGAATTTCTGCCACACAAGAGATTGATTTCAATTTAAAAACTGTTCGCTTATATCGGACAGCAGACCATTACAAGTGGTGGTCAGTGAATTCTTTGCAATATCCAGGCTTGAGCAAATTAGCCAAAATTTATTTGTCGTCTTCTCGCAGTAGGGTTTATCGTGAGAGATAATTTTTGGAAGCAGGTGATCTTTACGAAGAGGAACGTAATCGTTTACTACCAGATAATGCTAAAAAATCTATTTTTATTCATCGTAACCTACCACTAATGAACTTCAAGCATTAAATACAGTGTTGACTACATTTCTACATGAATTTAAAAAAAAAGATTTTTTTCGAGACATTGTAACTACTAATTAATTGTAAGTATTAAAGCCATATGTTACAAATACTATATTGATTGAAATAATTGTTTTTTAATAATTACATTTTAAATAATACAAGTCTTATTTCTTTTTAATTTCCTATTTAGTATTCACCTGAATACTGCGTACTGTTCAGCCGAGTACCGAATACTGTAAAAAAGGGCTGAATCGGCCGAATACCGATTACAAACCGAATATTCGTGGCAACCCTAGTATATTCCCATGTGTGTCTTTAAATTAATCAATTAAAGGTACTCAAGACTTTTATAATTTCAAAGCCTTTTTAAACTCTGCTCCCTTTTCTTGTAAAAAGTGAAAAAATACGCTGCATTTTCTGGCTAACTGCAGTCGGTAGCCGGTTATTTTTAAATTCAAAATCCGCTTCTTTCCTGTAGATCCCAATTAAATATTTAAACTCAAAATTTCCCGCACTTATCCGCTGTGCACGCTCGATAATCAAGTTATCTTAATCGGGCTTTTTTTTAATTTACCAAGGCATTTATTAACCGATCAATACTAAGGCTATTCAAACATCCCGCCGCTGCCGACGTCACGCGTGACGTAGCGTATGCAGATTTTTCTGCCCTGTACAAAAACGCTTACGGTACCAGCCATATGACGTACATATACGATTGGTGTCTACCATATTCCTAACCTTACTACTTACCTCAACTTATACCATGATACAATCTCATTTTATGCCCACTTTCCAAATTCGCATATGCATGTAACGCAAGCAAAATGTGTTGCTCGATATTTATCAATGTTTGGCATGTCGATATTTCAACCTTCGGTAATCCACGCTTTTATCGGTACTTCAGACGGTGATATATCGCTATATCGATGCAAAAAGAAAACATATCAACATCCGATGAAAGGTACCTACGTTTCTTTTTACGGGCGGTCAGTCGGTCGGTTTAATTAAACAAAAAAAAAACAAGCACAAAATTGATGCCAGATGGTGCCCTAACAAGGCTCAATGTAGAGACTAACAACAGTGGACTCTTGTTTCTATTTGCCGGAGGCATTAGAGTATAGCTTAAGAGAGAGTCAGTGGCTCCACTCAAGCCTTCCCCACCGGGGATTCTTCCATCACCCAAGCACGTAGCACAATTCATATACTACATCGATGCTACCTCTGGCAATCGATACGATAGCTGAGTGGACTAACGTTCCGCTTGTTTAGTCGAGCGTACCTTGAAATCTTGGTTGGTTTTTTTTTTCTTTTTCTTTATTCTTCATGATTAATTTTTTTTTAAATATATAGAACTTTTATTTAATTCTACAAAACTTATTAATTATTGTGTTGGCTTACTAGTAAATTAAAATCCTCAATTATTTAATAGATATCTAAGGCTACTCCAATTCTCATTTTTTACAACTAAAATAATAATCTTGACTGTTTGTACTGGAGTTTGGTAAATATAGTAGTACTGTCAGAAGTAGTCGATTAAGGTGGCTCATCACCTCTATACATCTCATATTTTAAATATCTTATCACAAATGTTTTTTAAAAGTTATGAGGAATGTCACTTTGCCTGAAAAAAATATAGCTAATGCTTAATATCTTGCGATTTTTTTTATAAAATTTTGTTGATAAATGTTTTGGATACCAAAGCTTAAAAAAAATTCAATAAATTGCTTTGATCTTTTTTAATTTACATCTGATTTTCATTTTTTGGCATCATTCACTTTCTTTAACAAATCCACTTGTATTTATCACAGGAAAATTTGTAAAAACTTACATAGATTTCCCAGAAAATTTAGTTGTTTGGATGTAAATACGAAGAATAAGTAAACCATTGAATTCTCTAGGAAACTTATGTACGTTTTTGCAATTTTTTTCTACAATGACTCCCAATATATTTGTTCAAGGAAGTCAATGAGACCAAAAAATTTAAAATCAGATGGACATTAAAAAAGATTAAAGTAATTTAATGAATCTTTTTTGTAGCTTTTGTATCTGAAAGATTTAACAAAAAAATCTTATGGAAAAAATCGCATGTATCAAACACTAGCTATATTATTGTCACGTAAAGTGACACTTCTAATAATTTTTGATAAAAATTGATACTAAAATATTTAAAATATGTGCTGTTGAGAAGTGGTGAGCCATCTCAAGAAATAGCTATCAATGAGGCTGATTTAAACTATCATCAATAATGAAATTATTTATAACTCTAGCTATCTATTTCCGAGCGCTCAATGGGCTTGGCTGCTTGCACTTTTATTAATTCAAACTTTTATTAATAAACAAAGTGCTTAATCTAAAAAAAAGCCTATAGACTCGACTACTTGCGCTGTTGCTTATTCAGGTTAGTGTTAATGATTAACGCGCCCGACCGTAATAAAACAGATAGACTACTTGAGCCGTTACCTAGCCAGTTTATGATAATTATTCAAGCGCACAAATACAATACAACAAGCAGGCTCTATTGCTTGCACTGTTATTAAATTTAATGATTGCAACTTCCTAAAGTACCGAATAATAATTAAATAATTACGCTCCGCTACGTGCACTGTGATTTTATTCAATTTGTGTATGGAATTGAAGCGTCGAATAATGATTAGATTTGTTCGGGGTAGGACCTCGAAGTTGTTCGGAGGAGCTCCGAGGCCTCCAAAAATATATAGCTACAAATTGAAATATATAACTGTATCGGTGGTCACAGAGGCCTCCGAGCTCCTCCGAGGTCCAACCCCGAACAAATCTATTAAAAAAACTGGTCTGGGTACGTGTGCGGGTATTGCATACCAACTTCTTAAAGAAGCTCATCACGATGGTGCAATATGAAGTACGAGCACTATGTGAGATTTCCATAAATTTAATATTTACGGAATATAAACGAATAAAAATGCAGTCACTGCTTAATAGCATGTCTTGTCCATCATGCATGAGAATAAGAACCTGCAAAAACTAGCTATTATTAGAAAAATTTTTTTTTATCAAGGTACTGAATGAGGTTAACATCCGGTTTGGACTTTCAACACTTTAAATCTTTTTTTTTCCATAGGCAATATTTGACTTTCGCTATTTCATAAGAAAAAGGATAAATTTTACTACCTGATTTTACTTTTTGTAGGATGTGGTACAACTTTTAGCCGAAAAAAGTTATAATTTCGCTACAGACTGCAAAATTCTCCATCAAACCCATGTAAAAGTATCGAGTTTGAAATGAATTTTTTTTCGATTTCGGTCAGCAACATACCCTTAACTTGTAACTGTAGATTCGATAAGTCTCCTTTTACCGTAGATTATAACCTAAGTGTAATGACTCAACTTTCAAAAAAGGTGGTGAGCCTCATTAAGCAGTTGTTATGCAATACCAGCGCAAGTAGTCGATCCTGTTTATTTAATTTTTATTCGGTGCTTAAGATTCATACAATAATTAAATGAAATCACAGTGCACGTAGCCAAGCGTATTAATTTAATAATTATTCGGCATTTTAGAAAGTTGTATTGATTAAATTCAATAATAGCGCAAGAAACCAAGCCAGTTTGTCGTATTGTATTTGTGCGCTTAAGGAGGTTCCATAGTCAGATGAAGCTATATTCTAGAAGTATTGGCAAGGGTCCAGTCCTACATGGGACAACACTACACAGGCACTTCACACCATATAAAGCCACTATATAATGTTGTAGTGATATTGGGTGTGGAGTGCTTGTATAAAGTTGTCCCATGTAGGACTGGACCAGGACTGGACCCTTGCCAGAGTATTTATAAAGAAAATTGTATAAATCTAATAACGTTAAGATCATTTGAAATGATTGGAAAATTTATTGATCTTATAGGGCGAAATTAAAGAAACTTACATAATCGTAAGTCTTTGAAAAATGCACTTTCATCAAGACAGTGCAAATCGTAATTGAGAATGAAAAAATGTTTATATCATTTGTATATTATGTGAGGGTTATCTTTGCGTTGAAAAAAAATTTTTATACGACTTTAATCTAACAAGGCTGGTTTTATTCACTAACTGATTTGATTTAGGGTTACGAGACGTACTTTTTAAAATAATTAACGTATTCAAAGTCAAGTGCAATTGTTTGTACGGAAACTGGTAGAAACTTACATTTTCGTATGAACAATCGCTTGTAACTTTGTATACGTTAATTAGTTTAAAAATTTGTTACGTTACCCGTATTTAAAATCATGTAGTGAATAAAACAATCCTTGTTATATTTGAATCGGATGAAAATTACAGATTTCCGATGTGATTCATTAGTGTGCTCCTATAAGTGACAATATCTTTTCGTGATAATGATCTTCATGGTATTAGATTTGCAAAAATTACATTATGAATGATTCTAGAATGTAGCCTTTACTAACTATGGAACATCCTTGAATAATTGTAATAACCTGACTAGGTTACAGCGCCAGTAGACGAGTATATCGGTTTTATTACGATTGAGCGCGTTGATTATTAATAATAACCTGAATAAGTAGCAGCGCACATGGACGAGTCTTCAAGTTTTATTCCGATTGAGTGCGTTAATATTTAATAATAACCTTAATAAGTAGCAGCGCAAGTAGACGAACAATGGATTTTATTGACATTGAGCGCTTCAATCTTTTTTAAAAATTTTATTAAATAGAAGCGCAAGCATTCAAATTTATTGGGTCCCTACTCATGGAAATCCCGTGATTTATATGTGATTATTAAATAATTATAGCGTGTTTATAACATAATAATCATGTGATTATTACGCAAGAATTTCGACCGATTTCTCACGTAATAATGGTTTACTACGCGATATTTAAAAAATTTGTGTTGTATCGACTGAGCCTCTTCTTTTGTTTGCTTGGATTAAATTTTTTGATCTTATGTTGGTACTTACATAAGTTCTTACACAAGACCACATATACGAACTTACGTTTGCATTTCGACTAAGTTATTATGTAAGTTCATACGTAAGTTCTTATCTATGGATTTAGGATCAAAAACCCGGTTCATTTTGATGAGAACTGTTATCTATATTTTCTATAACAATGGTTTACCACGTTAAAAAACAACTAATACAAGTAAAAAGTATTAAAGGATCCCTTATGTAACAAACATCTTCTAGAAATTTCGGAAAAGATTGATTCCAACTGAAGTTATAACCATTTAAAGTAAGTACAAATCCGAAATTCCGAACTTTCAAAAATTTGATTCAAGCAATCTAAAGAAGAGGTTCAGCCGATACAACGTAAATTTTTTAAATAAAATAAAAATCACGTGATAGTCACGTGGTTATTACGTGAGAAAACGGTCAAAATTCTCGCGTGAATGTCACATAATTATCACGCCATTATCACGCCATACTTACATGATAATCATGTGTAAATCACGTGATATTCATAAGTAGGGGTGCTTGGGAATATATAGCTTGATGTATAAATAATTTCATGATTGGAGGCGATTTGAAACTGCCTGCATTAAAGATTTTTTTCTTATTCGACCATTTGTGACAGTAGTAGTAAGGTTAGGAGTATGGCAGACACCTTCATATATATATATATATATATATATATACAAATGGGGACTTATACGGACAAAGCAATATAATTGACACTATATAGTACCTCGGGGGTGCGTGTAAGGCATCCATGACCGAAAGTGGCTCACTACGACCTCGCTCGCTTCGCTCGCTCCGTCAAGTCGCTTATTCAAATTCCATTTTTCGTTGTAGAACGACCTTAAATGTCTACACAATTTTCGATACACGTATATATTTCAAAAAACTTATGCGGACGTCCGCATAATTCTAACGATGTCCACATAAGTACCTATTCACTTATAAAATGTCCGCATAGGTCACCATACATGAAAATATATATATATATATATATGTGTGTGTGTGTGTGTGTGTGTGTGTGTGTGTGTGTGTGTGTGTGTGTGTGCGTGTCTGCGTGTGTGCGTGTGTGTTTCATATGGCTGTCGCCGGGGGCGTGGGCTAGTGGTGGCGGCCGAAAAAGTTTAGAGCGGCGAGAGAGAGAGGTCCAAGTGACGTCACGAGCGGTGCGGACTGTTTGCGTCAGAAAACTTGTAGTGATGTCGCGAGTGGCGGGGACCGTAATGGCTTGCTCGCCACCGTGAGCGTTCCCGTGCAGGGCAGAAAAATCTGCAGACGCTACGTCACGCGTGACTTTGGTGGTGGTACGGCGGGTCCTTCGAACAGCCTGATTATTGGTCGGTAAGTAAATGCTCAAATAGAAAAATTATGTAATAGTCCAACTACTGAAAGCGGTCGGTAAATAAATGCGCGGATTTTTGAATTAGAAATTAAAATAGACTAATTTTACCGACAGCGCCTGGCAGATAGAAAAGTGCGCAAAAATTCGGTAAATTTAATAATAGCCCGATTCAGATTACTTGATTACCGAGCACGCCCAGTGGATAAGTGCATAGAATCTTGAATTTGGGAATTTTAATTGGAATTCACAGGAAATGAGCAGATTTTAAGTTTGATCACCGACAGCAGTTAGCCAGAAAATAGAGGGATTTTTTTAATTTTTACAGGAAAAGGAGCTGAGTTTTGGAAAGGCTTTAAAATTATAAAAGACAAATAATTCATTTATTACATTAATTGAAAAATATATATGTTAAAATACAAACAATACTGCCTAGCAAGGTTGTCGCAAAAATAAATTATCATTACTTAATACTAGATTTCATTAATTTTACTATAGATTCAAACTTAATCGTATTAATACTACGATAGTTTTTATGCTAATGTAATTACACATGTGCAAGAGATATCAAATGTTATGCTTAGATTTACTAGTTTGAATACATGGATTATTCATAATACGCTTGTTGTTAAATTTCATATTTCTAGTAATTCGTTTTAAGAATCTTACATATTCTATGATTATTAATACTATCTGATGAAAAAAAGGAGCAAAACATATTCAAAGAATCATGGTTACACATGAAAACTAAAAAGTCAATACGAAAATGGCCGTACACTCTTGAATTGATATCTTGTAGTGGCGCACATTTCATAAATAAGTATTACAGTTTCTTCTGAGACGATATGTGTGGTGTGGGATCGATGGTGGTGATCAATAGCTATTAAAATGCACTCCATTACAGTCAGCATCATCATATATAGCTACCCGATGCGCGCTGGGTTTGGAACTTATCATCAGTATTTACGACGATGTCACATGGTCGCACCTGAACAACGGGTAGCAGAAAATACACTGACAGTTGCTGCAGGGATGCTGCAAAGTGCTCGGCGTAACTGAACCGAATTTATTGACTAGTTAAAATCTTCTACTACTTGACGATTTGAAGCTATTTCCAAGATATTGTATTCCGCGTACAAAACACAATTTATTGTCGTCGTTAGAGTTGTCTCGAAGCGAACTTTGATTCGCACCATACCGTTCTTTACTAAATTCTAATGACCTGCAAAATGTGACGACAGATCTGGCATTACATCGAATGCAAACAGACAATATCCCTTGGGATAATCATTTGAATGAATGTTATTTCCTTCGTCCATGTAGTAGATGCCGGTCCTGGGAAATAAAGTATGATATTCTTCTACAAACATTAGTGATTCTCCTGTGAAATTCGGTTATAGCGGCTTACTCGGTGCTTGTACACCGTCGACATATAACTAAAAAATATTTATAGAATAATTTTTAAAGTAAAAAGTATTTAGTTTTCTATCCCCGTTAAATGCTCTATTGTCCACAAAACCTGAAATAATTCTTATTGGAAGTTGGCCATGATTAACATTAGCCAAACAATCACCGCTAATACCGCTATGTAGCGTGAAAGATTTAACTTTGACACGCATAATGCATATTTTGATGTGGTGTTTGCCAAAGTTTTTGCGTGTGCGATCAATACAGTAAGGCTAACTTTCACTCGTCAAACAAAAACTGTAGCCTCGGTAATATAGACGGAATAATTTTGTTGATGCATAGATAAGGCAGAACACATCTTTGGGGCGTACTAAACGCAAACGATCTTCGACACCCTGCAGTAACAATTTGTCCTGATTATACACATCGCAGTGTAGATGACCTATTACATCCAAGGTTTTCTTATCTTTCAAATATTTTTGCTGTTTAACGAGATCAGTATTTTTGTTTGACCCAGGTAATTCATCCATATCTCCAGCAACATTGCTCTCCCAAAGAGTCATTGATAAATGCGATGATTTTTTAGCTGGTTCGTGGTTTAAAATCGTTTTAATTTAGGCCAGTAGAGGTATGCATTATTCGAAGGTGTCACGAGTTTTTGATTAAAATCTCTGACAACTTGGTTTAATGTCAAGTGCAAGTATTCGTTCACTGGTGCTACCAGAACATCCTCATCCTCGTCATAAGGTGTCGATTCTACATGTCATCTGAGCAGCGTATTAGCAAGATCCATGTAATCTTCGTTTTATGAACTTATGACGATTTCTATAGGACTCTCGTTGCTCAACGACGAGACAGGTTTGTAATGCACCTATCAAGTAGCTTCTATTGCTGTCTGTGTCGGAGGAACGGAAAATAAATCCAATTCGCTCTTCAAAAAAGGATCGGTGTGACTACGTGAACAAGGCATTGTTAACCAAAAATATCTATTCATTTTAATTTTTTTTTTTTCCTCCTTTTTTTTGTTCATCTTTTACAGCCAGTATTTTTCACTTATTTGCTTGATTTTCTCCATTAACACTTTTTAAAATTTTCTTTCGACTGCCTACGAGCCGTTTGACTACTTTCAAACGATTTTTTCTCTTTTTTTAACACTGTTTAACAAGTTCGTTCTTCTAACACTTCTGCGACGAGACTGTGCTCTTCTGTTGCAGGGTAAAACATCATATCCTGAACTTTCCATCACATGCACTACGTTTTCAGCTGCTTTACGTTTAAAATTTTTACGTGACTCGCTCACACGATTTTTAAACGACTCTCTGAACGGCATATTACTTTTCCTCACATCATCGATCATATTCACTCTAGTACGTAAAACTTATTTCCCAATATCGCGGGCTCTTTTTATTAAATACGGTATATCACTTCGAAATTATCCAGTATAAAAGGACTTCAACCAATGCCCCCTCTGCCTATATGCCCTAGCAAACACATGTTCAACCCTTCTTTTGCCACTGTTCTGAGGATGGTCGTAATAGATAATGTTGTGACTCGTTTAAAAGAATTATTTTCTAACAGGTAACACTACGGTCAGTGTCTCAAACTTGAATGCTATTGTTTTGCCCAATTAATCTCTTATATCTATGTCGATTATAAAAAATCTGTTATCGAGCAGAGGTACGTAGATTGGTGGAGTATACCTGTTAACAATAGTGCTGCCGAAATAAACTTATTTAGCGTTCAAATTTACAATTTTTAACAGAAAAGCAGACGTGTCATCAACGATACTTGACTTACATATATTAGAATAGATGAGAAGTTTATCAGGGACTGCTATCGACCGTGAAACCACAACAAATAATCGTCTCTTCTTTCGGCACGTTTACGAGTATTTTCTACAATATCATTGTCGAATCCTAAAATACGTCTTATTACATCAGATATGACTAGAGATTTTCCCCATGTCCTTGTACGTCCAGGTCCTGGGATTAAATAGCTTATACATACGAATCCGCCTTTTGACCATAAATCGACTGCTGACATGCCTTATCTTTATGGTTTTATTAATTCCATTTTTTGTTTAAAATTTTGCATAAACTACTTACGGTGTCTTCGGTACTATGTTTAAGATAACAAATTTTTTCTGCGCCGGGCTCGCTTATCACTGTGTCTTTTTAACTTATATGTAAAACAGTGCATGGTACATTAATCTCCGAAATTCCAACCTCCCACTTTCCATTGTGCTTGATTCCTCCGGGCAAATGCGTGAAAAAATTTGTTGTCTTGTTACTTGGAAACAATATCATAAAGCTATTGCTAGGTAAAGTTATTGTAAAATTGTTTTGAAAAAGTTTTGCTTCAATCCTTTGTAGCTACCCATTAGTTGAATTTTTCGGGATATCCGACCCAGCTACAAAAATACTGTTTGATTTCTCCCTTTTCTTTTACTTTTGATGATCTTCTCAATTTTTCTTACCTGCTCTCTCACTCATTCTTTATGAATAGGTGTAAGTTCTTGAGTGTAAAAAAATCCTCCTATATTTTTATCATCCAAATCACTTAACTCGCACACAAATATATTTTGTCTTTCGTACGTAGTCTCCCACTTTGTATTTATTGTTACTCCTACGATGTATTGAACGAGACTGTCTCGATTCAACTAAATTTTTTCTCGCTATGTGTGCGTTACATACGGTTATACTGCTAGGTGGTAATTCAGTTGTAGAGTGGGGAGTATTGTTGTAGCCATTTACTAAATCTTGCAGTACATCAATGTAGCGGTGCGTATTTTTATAATTAAAATATCTGTACATGCGTTCATTAAAAGTTCGAATGACGCGCTCTACCACGGTAGCTTTAACATTAGGATTTTTGGCAACTTTAAATTTAATACCATTATCTGCCAGAAATCGTTGAGATTCACTCCTTAAAAACTCAGTCCCACAGTCCGTTTGTAACATACAGGGACTGCCAGAACGATTATTTTCGAGAATTTTTTCAAAACCTGCCGTAACACTGTGGCTAGTCTAATTTTTCAATGGTTGTATCCATACATATTTACTCAGTACGTCCATTACGAATAAAATAAAAGTTACTCCATCGTTGTAGTTCTTTAATGACGTCAATTGGATAAGATAACTTTCCCACAACCTATCTTTTGCGTTAACATCGTAGATAACCGTGGAAACTTTCGGCGGATGGTTTTGTGTAAAGTATAACTGTTGTGTTTTTGCAATCACTTGTAAATTTTGTCTAATGATATTTGATTTTTTTTTAATCTTAATAAATTACGTGCCTTAGAAAATGCTGCTGCGCTGCGTGGGTCCAAATATCGTTTCTCTAACACATCCATTAATTCCTAAAACGCATCCAACATCTGCCGCTACTTAAAGTTAGTGTAGAGGACTGCAATATACCATCCTTGTCATCGAGTTCATTACGATGAACAGTTTTTTCCATGAGTGATAACAATTTTTCGTTCTTAAATGTGTCATCGTCGTCTATCGATTTTGACCTGCTGGTTTCATCCAATAAGCTTGAACTGTCTGCGATTTTCAACAGGTCGTTGTTTCCCACGAGTTTACGAAGAGTGTTGAGCTCTCGAAGCACTTTAGCGAATGTTCAAATTTTCTTTCGTTACAAATAAATGCGGGAAATATCCGTCTTTTATATTTCCTGCAAAATTAAGCGTTTTAGGCAAATTTTAGGTCTCATGGGTAAATAATTTCAACTATGTATAAACTTTGTCTTGCCCATCGACATACAAATGATATTTGGACCGCTTAAAATCACTTTAGTGTTGTTTATTATGATCTACTATATATTTTAATGTAAACTTTGCGGCAAACGCTTTCGCGTTATGCGCAATGCAAATAATCGATGAAAAAGTTTTACTTTCAGTTCCTAAGACAAAATTAACACATTTTTTGAGACAATCTTCACCCTCAAAAATAAATTTTCTTACTCCGCAAAAAGGAGAAAACGAATATTCATCTTCATCGCATATGTCATCTATACACATAATGCGGCGTACTTGAGCTACACAGAGAACTGAAATGTGTATATAGACTCTATTCGAATCGTTTAAGGCGGTATCAAAATCGTAAAATATAAAACGATTTATTTTGGGGTTTTTTACTTCCTCTGCAGTATTTTTTCCAACACTTATGTCGCCCTTTAGCAAGGATAATAACTTTGTCGTGAGATTTACAAATTTTAATTACATCGCATACACTATTTACGGCTAGTTCATGCGTCTCTGTTCGTGTATAAGAACTTTTGTATTATGATCATCTAAACATTGTTGACCATAAAATTCTCGTCCACAGTCGTTGCACGATATTTTTATAGCACTGCTATTTCTACAATTTGGGGATCCATCGCATGCAGGACAAACAAACATACATTCATAGTCACCAATACGATTTTAACTCTTATTTCACGGCGCACAAAAAGTCATTATTTTCACTGCTAGTAAATTTTTGATTAAATTATAATGTTCTATGGTATCGTTATACATAATATTGATAAACTGTAGGTAATTGTCAGCTGTGTCATTTGCACCGTCATAAATTAGTGGTACGTCGTCCCCAAATGAGAAATAGTCAAATACACGAATACAGATAATTCGTTCAGCAAAATACTATTCAAATTTAGAAAGTTCGCTTAAACTGTACCCCTGTACATTGTCTAAATCTTTTTGACACGCTTGTATTAGTAATACAGCCTTAATTTTTTTTTCTTTTTCATTTTTTCTTATTTCATTTCAACGCTTGGACCAATCAGATCAGCTATCTTTCGTGGACAAAACTTTACGACATACAAGAGCCCTAGCTAAGCGAAGGTTGTCTTTATTATTTGTAGTAGGTAAACATAGCGGGTCCTGGCCCATGGGCAGCTTCCGCGCGGGAGCTGACCTGCCTACTCATGGCGCACGGACCACCCCTAACCTTATAGCTAGGCGAATAAGGGTGTCGGATTACAGCCCGTACTGGAACGAGCATAGCCTGTGCCCGTACTAAATCCGGGCCATCATATTTGAACGAGCGCGCGTTTCAAAATGTATTTTTTTTAAATTAAATTACTTAGATTTCAATGAGCGCGCTTACGATACAGATCTAGTTATCAGTCTATGATACTGACGGTAACATAGATTTCCGCCATTGCAGCATGCAACATAGATTTCTATAACGTCATCTTAACGAGATAAGCTCATCGTAGTTGACGATGAAATCATCGTCAACATCATCCCCATCATCCGCTCTATCATGGCCATCATCCCCATCATCATTGCCTATCGTCTTACGTGACAAGATGGTTGAGAAAGATTCAAGTGACGCGCTGCCCGATTTGTCCGCGGACGATTTTTCTATTCAAGCTGCATCAACATCTTACCAACTTTTGGAAGAAGAGTTGAAGTTTTCTCCACCTTATCGTCCAGCTTATCACCTGAAAAGCAACTAAAATGCTTAGTCCTACTAGTCGTGCTAGATGTTCTTTGTTGCAGAATAATGAATCTTTCACCCACAAATAAAAAGATTTAAATTTCATTGCATCTCCCAAAAGAGAAAAATCAACTATTTCAAATAAAATTTGTAAAAGTCTCACCAAGACTTCTGAATTAGTTACTAGCACGCAAGAGTTAGACTCTACAACCTTTTTATTAATAACTAACCAGTTTGAAACTTTTTTTCCATGTACACAAGTGAATATCTTTACTTACTATTTGATTCCAAAATAAGAATCAACTACATCTTTATTAAATGTATAAAATTAACTTCTATAGAATTAGTGGCTGCAATATCAGCAGAACCAGCAAATGCTCTCGGAACAGCAGAAGCAGCAAGCGCTCTACATAGCAGGAGAACCAACAAGGGACTTCTACACAGCTGGCAAGCTCCTCTACGCAGCAGGTGCAGGAAAGCCTCTCTGGGCATCAGGCATCTTCTGCACAGCCGATCCAGCTTACAACCTCTGCTGCCAAAGAGCAATCAGTTTTTAAGATTATAGAGATAATTGATGAAGATAAAGATGTAGCAATATCCCACATTAATTCACATCAACCAATATTGATTGTACAGTATTTTAAAATTGACCTCTGTTCCAAGAAAAAACACCTTCCATTTTTTTTTACTAACGTTATTTAACTACATATTTAACTTTTTATTTTTATTTAACATAAATTAGATAAGAACTAATTTTCTTAATTTTTATGCTAACAGAAGCAAGTCATGAATCAACAGCAACATTCTAACCCCATAGAATCAAAGTTACTGCAATTTTATACAGAGGTAATTCATATTTTACTATAAGTTCAAACGCATAACATATATTTATTTTCTTCGATTTCAGTAACAACTAAATCAGACTACCTTGAGGAAAAATGTAGTTGCTAGTCAACGGTTGCTACATCGCAGCAAATAACACCATTATGTACAATCTCAAATTAAAGTGAGTTGTAAGGATAACTTAGTATTAACTATTTTTTACGTTCTTACTACTTTCTATATTTCAGGTGAGAAAACAGTTAGTACCTAAATGGAAGACAGTTATGATTGAACTATCAGTACAAGACTCATGCATTCGTAAATCCAACCATCCGAAGTTTTATTTGTCGTCCAAGAGGAACAAAAAGTAGTTTTGTAATTTTTATTTTTTTTTTAGACCAATTTACAAAAATGTTTGCTTTTAATAAAAAAAGTTTTATGTAATACTAAAATAATAAATTCAGATGTAGATCAGCGCCTTCCGATTTTATTATATGAATAATAAAGTAAAATCAGTGATCCGTTGGAGGCGAGGTGGAAAATTGTATGCATAGTGTACATTAATTTACTCTGTATGTTTTTTCGTAAGAATCGCTGACTGTGCGTCAGCCTCATCAAACGTTTTAAAACTATATTCTAACTAACTTACTATATTCTAACTTATGCTTTGAAAAAACATACAGAGAAAATTAATGTACACTATGTATACAATTTTCCACCTCGCTTCCAACGAATCACTGATTTTATTTTATTATTCATAATACTAAAATATTTTTATGATCACTGATGTAGAATTGTTCATGTTTGACTTTTAAAAAATAAAAAATACTAAAATGTCAATTTTCTACATGCCTTAAAGACAATTTCAAGATAACTTTAACATCGTCTCATATTGTCTTAAAGATGGCTCAAAGATGTCTTGGAGACAACATAAAGTTGTTCTCGAAGAATCGTGTTAATGTGGGGGTCGGGAAAACCTGGTAATGAAATATTATCCAACATCGTCTTAAAGATGACTCAAATATGTCTTGGATAAAACTTACAGTTGTACTTGCAGGATCGTGCCAATGTGGGGGTCGGAAAAGTCTGGTAGAAAAGTATCACACTGCTTACGAAATATTAATTTTTATAATAATTATTGAATATAATATTTCTTAGTAAATAAGAAAGTGGTAGGAGCCCCACCTCCGCTTCTATTAGTGGAAAATAACCATTTTTCCCTTTCTTTAACTTTCTTTTTTATATTTCTTAAAATGTTTTCCAGATTGTCATTATCAGAGTCATCATTGATTGTATGATCTCTTGAGGTGAGCAGCCAATCCTGCAAAGAAGATGCATTTTTTATAGGACAAACAGGTTTTGCACATAATTGATGTGCGAAACATGCCTCGTACTTGATATTTATCATATTGATAGCGGCACATACCAGATCTTCAGCATTGCAGATGTGACTGAAATACATACATAATTAATGAGGAAATGAAATTAAAAAGATTCATTTATATTTATATACTAACTATTCTGATACTATCATTAAGCTTATTCCCTTTTTCTAAACCTTGACATAAATTATGTTAGCTTTTTTTGAGAAAGGCTGGATGATAAAAATTACTCCAGAGAAAGATGTGCTTCCTGAATTCCAGGGTACGCCATAGATGTTTCTCTCAAGCCAAGAATTAGCCATACGTTCCTAATCTAAAAACTTTAACCATTTACATTGAGTACTGAAATGAAACACTGCTGGTTGAGCATGTTCCTTAAAAGGCAAAATAACAAGCTCTTCAGGAATACAAATGTATAAGGACCTTCTAAAGCCCTGAGCATCAACGACATAGTCCATGATCAAATAGGTCTGATCTCTTGAATAGTTCGTTGTCAACTGAGCTCTCAAGCTTTAGATAACTCCTTATATTCACTATTCCCCCACTCTTTACCCCTACCCCTCTATCTACTCCATCCTTTCATTACTCCTCCCCCCACCACTCTACCCCGCTCCATCCTTCCCCCACTCTTTACCCCTACCACTTCCCAGTCACGGATGGAGCCTACAGCAGAATATCAGTTTGACAGTGAATATAAATAAATTCAATCGAATGAAGCCAAGTTCATTTGTTGAATTACCAGATGATATACTGAAGAAAAGAGCATGTGTAAATGTACACAATAATGATGACAAGTGTTTTATGTAGGTAGTTCTATCTGCACTATATCCCATGGGTAACAATGCTCAGTGAGTAAGTCATTATCGAGCAGATATTAATGAACTAAACTTTGATGAGATGGAGTTCCCAGTCTCTTTGAAGCAAGTTAGCAAGCTTAGAAAACAAAATCCTGTCTCTGTAAATGTCTATATGTTGCGGAAATATGGTGGCAAGCATGCAGTCTCACCATGTCACATCATTTGCATGAAGGAACAAAATCATGTAAACCTAATTCTCGTACATAATTTTTAGAACGATGAAGGTAATGAAGAAGAAGAGGATAAAGATGTTCCAGAACTAAAAAACCATCCCGTGTGGATCAAAAATCTATCACGGTTGGTGGTATATCAGATATCAAAGAGAAAAAAAAATTGTTGGATTTGTCATAGATGTTTGCATTTTTTCTACACTGAAGATAAGCTCAAGAACCATAAAACTAACTGTGCTAGTGTGAACAAGTGCCGGATTAGGCTCACAATGGAAGGAAACAACACTCTGAATTTTAATAACATTAATTCTGCTGAAAAAGTTTCCTACGTCATCTATGCGGATACTAAGTGTTTACTTTAGCCTGTGGAAAATGATGTACATGCATTTCAGAAGCATCAAGCCCACAGTACAGGCTATGACGTGAAATGCAGCTTCGACGATAACCAATCCATTTACAATAGTTATCGAAGAGAAGATGATGCGGAAACACTAGCAGAGTTGATCATTCGAGAACTTAAAGCAAGTTACCTGCAATAATTATATGAGAATCCACGACCCATGAACTTAACTCCGGCAAAAGAAGATGAATTCAGACAAACTAAAATCAGAAGAAAGTACGAAACCACTCACACATCATTATTAAAGAGTTGGCCACGAGTGAAGACTTCGAGGGACGGGTCAACCTTATAGCTCATAACAAGAAGAAGTACATTTTATTTACGAAACACATAAAGGGCAGTGATATCAATTTTGGATTCATCGATTCGTTCCGATTCATGCCATCCTCCTTGAAAAAATTAGCATTGTACCTGGATAGGTGTGAGATTACCAGCAGTGAATTCCAGCATGTATATAGTGAGGAGCAGACGAAGCTCTTGCTTAGAAAGGGTGTATTTCCTTACGACTGTGTGAGTTCCCTAGAGAAGCTAAGAGAAATACAACTGCCAACTAAAGCAGAATTTCACAGTAAGCTAACTGATGGTAAAATTTAAGATTCAGACTACGAACACGCGCAGAATGTATGGAGAATATTCAGGATTTAAACGCTCGGAGAGTATTCTGATCTGTACTTTAAGACTGACGTTTTGCTCTTAGCAGTCGTCTTTGAGAACTTTCGGTCAACGTGCATGGCAGCATATGCATTCAATCCTACACACCACTACACCTTGCCTGGTTTAACGTGGGACGCCATGCTCAAGCTCACACTGGTAGAATTGGAACTGTTCACCGACATAGACATGTTTTTATTTGTGAAGAGAGGCAAGGTAAGTCAGTGCTGCAACCGATACGCCAAGGCCAACAATAATTATATGGTAGAAACCTATAATCCTAAGAAGAAGAAAAGTACCTAATGTACTTTGACGCAAGCAATTTGTACAGATAGGCAATGATGCAGCCCCAACCAAGTGGAGACTTCGACTTGGTCGACCACATCATGGAAACAAACTTCCTCGATATACCAGATGATGGAGATGTTTGTGCTGGTGATGATCGTTATGGTAATACACTTAAAGTACATCTAGAGTACCCAGTAGCTATCCACGATGACCATGAGGATTTACCCCTCTGCCCGCAACAAATGGCTCTACCTCGCTCTAAGCAGCAAAAGCTGATGACAAATCTATATAATAATGAGCGTTACGTCATACATTACAAGGCACTGCAGCAGGCTCTCACGCATGGACTAGTGCTCAAGACAGTCAATAGTGTCTGGCGTTTTAGAGAACGTCCACGATTCAAGTACTACGTGGATCTAAATACTGAGATAGGAAAGCAGAGCAATAATGAGTTTGAAAAGCTCTTCTTCAAACTCATGATCAACGCTGTCACGGTAAGACCATGAAGAATGAGTGTAATCAAGTAGATGGCAAACTCGTGAACAAGTAGGAAGGGCGCTATAGTGCAAAAACACTCCATGCCCGATTTAACTTCCACAGTCGCTCAATATTCGAGAAAAATCTTGCACACACGAAAATTAGTATGAGAAAACTAATATATGTTGGTTAAAGTGTACTAGACATATCGAAGACCCTCACATACGACATTCACTACTCATACATGAAGCAGCATTTTGACAAGTGTAAGTTACTCTACACTGATACTAACAGCTTGATGTTCGAGATTTTCAGTCAAAATGTCTACGAAATAATGAAGCAAGATATCAGGAGATTCCACATATCAGATTATCCACCGAATAATCAATTCGCTCTGCCTCTGGTACCTAAAAAAGTCAATGGGCTGATGAAGAACGAGTACTGGGGCAACATCATGTCGGAAACCATTGGACTACGAGGTAAGATGTACTGCATCTAAGTAAAAAACGAGAAGCTGATAAAGGAGGCAAGAGGCGTAAAAACAACTGTTGACAAGACTGAAATCGGCTTTGAAGACTACTGTAACTGCCTTTTCAACAAGTCTACAATTATGTGTCAGAAAAATAACATTAGATCAAGGCTACACATCGCCTGTACCGAGCAAAAGCAAAAAATAGTACTTAGTCCGCAAGATGACAAACGTCAGTTACTCCCTGACAGCACAGATACGCTACTTGGGAGCTACATCGCCCTAGTTGACGAAGATCTCCAATTTATAGACATGCTCGTTCATCTAGATGACAAGGTAGTTGAGGCGGAAGGAGTGGTGGGATAATGTGGAGGAGAAGAAAGTGGTGGGAGGACAAGTGGAGGAGATGGAGCTACAACTAGAGCTGCATCCTCTGCTAGAGCCTATTCTGTCGCTTGACGAGCAAGAGAGCTTACTAACTCCTTGGGAGTATACACCACCCAAGTGAGGTTATCGCAGCTAGAAAAGGAGTGACAATACATTTTGACGCATCTAAAGCAAGTGCAAACTAGATTTGGATGCAGACTGGTCATCACCATCGACAACGAGTTTCAAGTTTCATTCCAGATTAAGTGTCAAAAGCAATCGAAACCTATGATGATTTGTTCAGTGAATTGAGCCAAAAAGTGCAAATATATGCACTGTTTATTGTATACAATAGTGATAATAAATTTAAATTTGTAAATTTGTAGACATCAATAAAACAAAAACAAAAAAGTTCATAGAGGTGGAAGTGAAAGATAGGTTGTTCACCACAGGACGGGGCGCTGGACGGAGCCCCCTCCACTTTCTTTATGTTTCAAACATCTAACATATCGATCCAACTGTTATGAGATTGATCAAACCCAAACCATTCAACATATACCATATTACCACATTTGTTAAATATTTTTTTCACCAGATATACATCCGGATATCTGGATTTAAGAAGCTCCTGTTCGTAAAAGCCACCAGAGACTGGCATACCCTTATAATCTTTCAAATGATAAGTAGCTGGATTAGTTTTTGATACTTTGTAAATTGTAAATATCTCAGTCGACCAGTTTGGCGTGTAGCCTGTTTCAAAGACGTTTCAAGCTTAACTTACACGCACCTTATCATTAACTTTGAATTTTGTCCATTTATTGTTTTTTCATTAACTTTAAATTTTTGCAAACTTGAGCTTCATTGGTGGCCATGAAATCCATAGGTTTCATACCGATTGTTCGATGCTTTCGAGCGGTATAAGCCGCAATTTAATCAGGTGATATATCAAGCCTCTTGTAATTACCACGAATACCGCTCCTTGTCCACATTTTGTTTTTCAGAGTGCGATTAAATCGTTCACATATCGATGCTTTAAGATAACTATATGTCAAGTGGAGATTTCTGTTGTATCTTTTCATGAGGTCTTAAAAACTTTTATTGTAGAATTCTTTGCCTCTGTCAGTCTGCAGATTTTCCAGTACTCGACTATCTAGTAATACGGACTTGATAGCTGCTTTAACATCCTCACCAGTTTTTCTCTTTACAGGTATAGTCCAAGCCTACTTTAAGAATACTTCCACCACAGTAAGCATATATTTGTGACCTTGTTCTCACGGGCATAGCGTATCATTTCTACAAGATCGGCCAGCCATGTCTCATCCAAGCCTCGTATATCATACTTTTGACGCAGATTGTTACGACAAGTTAGTTTGTACAGCTCCTCCACTACAATTTCCTTCTTACGATCCATCTTCGTGGACGACTGATAAGCGAATGAGAGTTAATTCATCATATCATTAATTGTATACTTAGTCTAATCATCTTCTGGAGTTATATTAGACATCTGCGCCAATGCCTCTTTTAAAGTAAATATTTCCTGATATAATTTCACTATTACCGGTTTAAGTAAGTCATTTAAAGTATGCAACATTACGCTTAGCTTATCTTGCTCATCCGTTATAACTTTTTTTTCTTTTAGAAAAGTATTAAAATTCATGGCATCCTTTGGGTTAAGTGTTTCTGCAACATTGCATAATCTCCTGTTATCTAGATCATACTGACCATCGGCAGTGATTTTATATTCTATACCGGGACGACCTTGGCTGCTGCTGCCCTTGGTCTTACCCAGCTTACGTCCAAAAACGTCGATGTTTATTTTAATATCGACTCAAATTGCCATATGCTTCAATTTATATACCCTCCTTTGCGCAACTTTTGGATAATCGATATTACCTTATTATTATGACTTAGATTTCCTGCTGCTGTTTCGGCTACGAGTAATCGAAGACGATCAACCAGCTCATTTGTATCATCCCAGTGTACATAATCTACTGACTGCATTGTTTTGGCAGTTTTGTAGTGAGGCAGCAATGATCTCCCCTTTTACGATAATATATGATAAAATACAATATAATACGATCAAAATACATATAAATACGACAAAATACGATTAAATACGTAAAAATACTATAAAATACGATCAATTACAACATAATACGAGAAAATACGTTCTAATCCGATCAAAATACGTTCAAATACGATCAAATACGATTAAATACAATCCAATACGATAAAATACGATCAACTACGATAAAATACGATAAAGTACGATCCAATATCATATCATAGTTGACAGTAGATAGATACAGTTAAATTCTAAATAACACTTACAAGTCAAACTATAGTATACAAGCTACTATTTTCATCTGTACTATATAAATATACTTTTTTTTATTGTGTATCATTGCCCTAAAGCTCAGACATGGCCTTTTCAACACAAGCATAGTGTTTTTAAGCCATTGGGAAAGGAAAAAGGATGGAATAGGGTAGAGAATACTTACGACTATTCAATTATTCAGTGTATTGCCTGAGTCCTGACCGGTGATTGACTAAGTCTACGTAAAAAAAACAGATCTAACTCCTACACACCTTCCGCTTACGTTGTTTGCAACGTAAGAGAAACAGTTATTCGATCCCCGAAGAAAAAAAGCGGAATCAAACCTCTAGGCAAACAGTGAGACTCGAACCAAGTACCACTCATGCCTGTACACTGTTTGATTCCGGAGATCGACGAAAATGCAACTACACCGCTGCGCTACCGTGCCGGTTACATAAATATACTTATGCTTATGATCTGAAATGACATAGTTTTTGAAGAATTCTTAAGGAGGTTCTTGGCGTATCTGAAAGTTAGGCTATAGCATTCAAACTCTCCAGGAAATATAATTGTAGTTTTCGTCACAAATGTGCATGTCTCTAGGGCGGTCCCTGGGCCCAAGGGCGTTTGCGAAGCAACGACCGAGGGACTGTTGGGACACCTGTGGTTGGATGCACATGAGTTTTTTTTGCTCCGAGGGTGTATCAGGGTTGCAAAAGTGTCCGAGGTAGGAAAAGTACATTTCGAACTTGTGCATCAATTTTCAGTGGTAACATTGCTCAATAAAGTTTGAACTACCCTCTTGGAAAAGTATAAATTTTTCAATGTTGTGTGTAAATTAAGATTTTATGTAGCTTGACAGTAACGCTACTTAAGGATAATTAACATCCCAATGGTGTTCCGAAAAAAACATGTCATCACAAGTTTTTAAGAGGAGCGACTATAGCTCATCATCCTATGCTAAATTTATAGAGAGATCCTCTAAGATGCTACTTAGGTTTTTGTAAAAGGAACGCTAAATTAAAAGTTGTTCGTATCATATGGCCTCTGAGTTATTATTATAACGTACTATTTACCCTTTACGCTCTACTGTTTTACATACACAAATTTGACATGGATTAGAAAGATTATACTAATAAAGAATTGTTGTAAGCTTCAAACGCTAAGAGTCGCATTAAATCTTGCAAGTGAACTGTATTGTGAATTATAATCAACTTTTGCCATTAGGGGTCCGTTTCAAGCCTGTAAGTGGTCTAAAAAATAAATTTGTACTATTAATTTACAATTTTGTGTAAAATAGCATGATGAATAACGAGAATAAGACTTCTCTTATTGTGGAACAAGAAAAAAGATTGATTTAATAAAGCCTTTATTCATTGAACTAATTAGTAGCAAATACTTACAACAGTCCCTGCCTATCTATAGGTGGTAATCCGGCACCCCTGCACGCTTCGATAACTTGATGGGTTATCGGAGTGAGGCCAGGGGTAAGTGCTAATAAAGTTCAGTTCCTCGCTACAGTTGAAGCAGTGGATTCTTGAGTTTGATATATCATCTATGCCGCTCGTACATGTTTGAAATTTAACCGTTAGTAGTTTTTACTAAGCTTATTATTGTATTCTATATCTCATAGAGTACATTTTTATGTGTTTCAAAGTCATTAAGCAATATAAGATGTTTTGTTACAAAGGAAAAAAAGTTGACTACAATAGATTTGTAAGAAGCAGGATCAGCTTTGGCTGCTTAGAGCGAAGCGGAGCCATATGTCGCGGCCAGAGGGGTACATCCTTATGGTAACTATAGTATATAAGTTACTATTTTTAGTTAAACTCTATATTAGTAGGGGGGGGGGGGTGGTGGGGGCCATATGGTCCCTCGTGCGTTGCTTCGTAATATTGGGGTCTAGATGTCGTTACACCGTTAATAAGATTCTACGCAGTATATCATTTTATTTAGTACCTAAGTTAAAGGGTTTGTAAATAAATAGGTAATTTAATGTTAACTGTCATATTAAATTTGTAATAATCTTAAGCACCTTATTGAATTTTACTTGACATATCCTTTCATGCAATATATATGTCCAAGGGGAGGGGGGGTAGAAAAGTAATCCATCATTTTCGTGTCAACTATCATAATGGATTTGTAATAACGTTACATAGCTTACTTTCTTTTTCCCCTCTCATTTAATACCCATTCCAGAGTTTGTGAAGAAAAATAATATTGAACGTTTTTTGTCGGCAGCTATATTGCGTTTAAAATAACGTAATATATATTATTGTAATCACTTTTTTAAAAGTAGATTGGTAACGAGACTTACGCAATCTGTTGGGAAATAGGATCATGTAGTAAATAGTTTAACTATTGGTTTGATTCAAATACTGTTGGATCTTAAATTGGTCACCTATCCCTCCATATAATATATTTTATTAGTAACTTAAAAGAGGATTTTTATTTTTATTTTGCGTTGTACACTTTCATTATATGACTTGATTTTTACTTTATATGTTTATCTCACATCAACTAGACACAAGATTATTCTGAAATTCTAATATAATATCCTTAAAATAATAACCTATAAAATATTATTATTTTAAAGATATCTGTAAATTTTTCATGATGAAAAGACAAAAACAGTGATATCCATGACGTACCTCCCCATAAGACGCCATATCTAACAAGAAAAAAAATACGAACTTTGGATTAAAGTATCTTTTATACGACATACAGAAATCGTCTCATTTTTTGAGAGGACGTTTCAAATTACTTGAATTATAACATATCAAATTATTATTAAGATCTGTAAGTGTATTTATCATGACCAACGTACCTTAAACACGCATGTCAAGGGGGTCGTATGAAAAGGAAACATTTTATGCTGATCAATATTTTATATTTTTAATGTCGTAACTTTAGTGTTCTACAAGTTGTATCCTTTTATTTGATAAATGGATAGATACACATGAATATCTTTCTATATTATATAGTTCTATAAACAAAAGTTAGTCCCAGCCCCCTCCTCCCCCCCGCCGCACAGTGACTCGAAACTGGATTTTTTTGGACAAAATAGCCTGCAGGTCGTAGAAATCAACATATCAAAACAAATTTTTTTTTTAAATGAAGCTGGAATGATTTACAACAAATCTTTTGAGGCAGATTTTTTAATTTAATTTTTGAAAAAATCACACCTAACCTTAAAAATGGGAAACAGAGATATCTTAAAAATTACGCTAACTTTTATTGATCAGGTAATAATTTATTGGGGAAAATAAAGTATAATAGACGTTACTCTTAGGTATTTTTAGCCGCTGAATACGAATCCGTTATCAAAATGTCTATTTTTAAAACGGCGGATCCCGTATAGCGGACAAAAAATTGGAAAATTACGAAAATCATAAGAAAAGTGTTTTTCAGAGGTTGTTAAGATCGCTGAATACGAATCCATCATCAAAATGTCTAAATTTAAAATGGCTAATCCAATATGGCAGACATCAATTTAAAAAATTGCAAAAATTTTTAAAAAAGCGTCTTGTCGGGGGTTTTTATGGTCGCTAAATACGAATCCGTTATCAAAACATCTAAATTATAAAAGGCTAATCCAATATGGCAGACATAAACTTAAAAAATTACGAAATTCTTAAAAAAAGTGTTCTTTTGGGAGTTTATATGTCGCTGAATGCGAATTTGTTATCAAAATATCTAAATTTCAAATGGTGGATACAATATAGCGAACAAACATTTGGATAATTACGGACATCATAAAAAAAGGGTCTTACAGGGGTTTTTAAGGGCGCTGAATACGTATCTGTTATCAAAATGTCTAAATTCAAAATAGCTGATCTAATATGACGGACAAAAATTTGGATCATTACGATAATTTTCAAAAAAGTTTTCTTTTCTTTCATTGTGAACATTTTTAAATTGTAAAGCACGCTTGTAAAATATTGTAATGTTTTTTGCTTTCATGAGGATTTTAAATGTACTAAGCTGGATTTGTTACCTAAATAATTTCAGATAGGGTCACTGTGAGAAATTTTGGATTAGATAATACAAGTAACAATATCTTATTATCATTTGATTGCAACAGATAGTTTGATTGGCTCTGAAAAAGGTGGTGCTGTATAAATGTGATAAGCATTCTTAATTTGATACATTTTACAAAACCTTCTTCTGTTTTTTAACAATATAGTATTGGGTTATGTACTCATTATTTACACAATTACATTATTAATGATTCTTATAATTCTTTCGAATATTGACAAAAATTATTAAAATATATAATTTAACAGATCTTTTAATTTCCAACATCCATGTACCAGAACTGACACTATTTAAGCAATATACTTTATGTTTATGTCATGATAAAAGTTGTATGTTATTCACAGAGAAAATGTTAATGTGTGTTAAACATTTAACTAAAATACATGTATTATCTGATCTATACATATCTACTTTGATAACAGATTTAGACTAAGCAACCTCTGAAAACACGAAAGAAAAATTTTTAAGTTGATTGTATTTTTTCTAATTGCGTTCAGAAACTTTTTGCAAAATTTTTGTAATTTTCCAAATTTATGTCCGCCATATTGGATTAACCATTTATAATTTAGACGTTTCGATTTAGGATTCGTTTTCAGAGACCATAAAAACCCCCGACAAGACGCTTTTTTCAAAATTTTTGTAATTTTTCAAATTTATGTCCGCCATATAGGATTAGCCATTTTAAATTTGGACGTTTCGATGTCGGATTCGTTTTCAGCGACCATAAAAACCCCCGACAAGACGCTTTTTTCAAAATTTTCGTAATTTTTCAAATTCATGTCCGCCATATTGGATCCGTCATTTTGAATTTAGACATTTTGATAACGGATTCGTATTCAGTGGCTCAAAATACCTAAGAGTAACGTCTATCATGCTTTATAGCCCCCAATAGTATATTACCTGATCAATAAAAATTAGCGTAATTTTTAATATAACTCAGTTTCTTATTTTTAAGGTTAGATGTGATTTTTTCAAAAAATAAATTCAAAAATCTGCCTCGACAAATTTGTTGTAAATCATTCCAGCTTTATTATAATAAAAATTTTGTCGCGATATGTTGATTTCTATGACCTGCAGGCTTTTTTGTCCAAAAAAATCCAGTTTTGAACCACTGTGCGCCGCTTAAAACAGCCCCCTCCACCCCCCAAATTATTATCATCATTTATATTATCAATGTTATTATCATCATTATCCCCATCATCATTATTATTAATATCCTCAATATTATCATCATCATTATAATCATTATCATCATCGTGATCTTTTTCATCATCATTATCATAACTGTCATCATCTGCTTCATCATCATCATTATTATCGTTATCATCATCATTATCATCATCATAAATATCATAACTATTATTATCCTCACTACAAATTATTATCATTATTGTTATTACCATTATAATTGTCGTCATCATCATCTTTTTTATTATTATTATCATAATCATCATCATCGTGATTATCTTCAGCATCATAATCATTATCTTTTTTATTATCTTTATCATCATCATCATCATCATTATTATTATCATCAACATGATAATTATAATTATCATAATCATTATTATTATCATTATTATCATTATTATCATGATCATGATCATTATCATCATAACCATCATCATGATTATCATAATCATCATTATTATGATCATTATTATCATTATCAACATTATCAGCATCATTTTTATCAGTAGTATTAGTATCATCACAGTCATCATTTTAATCATTTTTATGATCTTCAGCATCATCATCTACCTATATTATATAGTTATATGAACAAAAGTTAGTCCCACCTACCCCGGCTCCCCCCCGCTAACTTTTACTTCGCATCAGCTTCCTCCCGGCCTCCAACAGCTAATCCTTAAATCACGTAGTTATTTGTTTATTTTTATGTAATTGTTAACCTAATTTATTATGGGTTAGCTCCCCGCCGCACAGTGGGAGAATTTGTTTTTTTGTATAAAAATCGTAAATCTCGAGACAGGATGATGATATCACCTCATGTTTTTTTATCTTACAGCTGATTGAACCAGGTATACAGAAACACTATGGCCGATGGTGTTATAATGATTCTAATGATTTTATAGACTTAAAATGGCCGATCCGATATGGCGGGACAAAATCATAAGTTATTGAACAATTTTATCTAAACTGTAATAGTTTTTTTTTAAGTGGCTCATAGCGAATTTAAGGTAAGACGTATAATTTACAAAATTGCTGATTCAATATGGCAGAAAAATCATGAATTTTTTTGCATTTCAAAAATATTTTAGGATTTACAATGACATACGTAAGTTGTGATGCATATTTAGATGCTATCGTGTCTTATTTAGGTCAATAGTTATAGTCTAGGCTAGAGCTTGCACAACATAAGTTTTATGCAGTAAATCCAAAATGGCTGATCCAGTATGGCGGGAAAAAATTATAAAAAATTAAAAAATTTATTTTAAAATCGTTACAGTTGTTTTTTTTTTAATTTAGGGTTAGACTGACAATTTTCAAAATGAATGATTACGTATGGCCGACATAATTATAAAATTTCCTTGAATTTCACAAAAATGTAATGAATAATAGTGATGAGCGTAAGTTATAAATAATGTTCGCATGCAATTTGCATAAATATAGTATAGGATGTATGTTTCAGGCTTGTGCTTGCGTAACGAAAGTTGTATGAACAAAATTCAAATCATCCAATCCAATGTGTCACACAAAAATGTGTAAATTAAAAGAAAATAAGAATATATATATGCATATTTATATATATATATATATATATGTATATATTCTTATTCTCTTTCAATTTACACATTTTTGTCTATCACATTGGATCGGTCGTATTGAATTTTGTTTATACAACTTTTGTTACGCAAGCACAAGCCTGGAACGTAAGTACTATTCTACATTTAAGTCGGCTCATCACCTTTTTGAAATTCGGGCCATTGCACCCAAATTAAAATCTATTGTAAAATATGACTCAACGGATGTACATTTACAATTTCAGGGCATGTTGCCGGCCAAAATCGAATAAAAATCATATCCGAAGTTCGAAATTTTAGCATTGGTCTTATGGGTCAGTTTGATTTTTTCACTAAAAGTTATAGCTTTTGTAGGCTAAAAGTAGGGTCAGATTCTACAAAAACTGCGAGCAAGAAGTTTAAATAATTCTCTTTCTAATAAAATCGCGAAAGTCCAAGAGTACCGATCAAAACAAAAAGATATGACGTGTTGAAAGTCCAAACCAACGGTTAACTTCAGCACATAAACGAGCGGATTCATGTATATAGGTATACACATTGAGCCTGCTACCCGATGTTTTTAGGTGTGATAGTCTGATGTCACATAAATAGATAGTACAACGGTGATGAGCCACCTTAAGATGATTGCATACGAACATGATTTATTACTTACGTTTATCACAATTAATCATAATATTTTT
Source organism: Copidosoma aretas (assembly GCA_030522625.1). Taxonomy (NCBI): domain Eukaryota; kingdom Metazoa; phylum Arthropoda; class Insecta; order Hymenoptera; family Encyrtidae; genus Copidosoma; species Copidosoma aretas. The sequence goes on along the minus strand of JAPYYV010007408.1, from coordinate 16,402 downwards.
GTAAAATTCAAAAATTATATAAATGGGTCGTCCATATGTATTAGGCCATTTTATGAATTTTACGTCTAACGTTGAATTTTCAATAAGCAGCTCAACGAGTAGCAACTATAACAGTTGAAAAAAAATTTTTTCAAATATCTATAATTTTCTCCCTTCATACTTGATCTGAAATTTTGAATTTAGTGCTTACAACTTCTGTTGTGCAAGCTCTAGCCTAGACAGCAAGTATCAACTTAAATTAATCACTATATCATGTAAATGTACATTATTACTCACGTTTATCATTGTAAATCATACAAATTTTCGAAATTCGAGAAAATTCATGATTTTGTCGGCCATATTGAACCAGCGATTTAAAAAATTATAAGTCTTACCTTGTATTCTCTATTGGCAACTGAAAAAAAAAATATATTACAGGTAAAATAAAATTTTTCAAAAATTTATGATTTTTTTCTGCCATTTTGGATCAGCTATTTTGAATTTCTAAAAAGTAACCTTAGGATCGTGATCAGCGAGCTTAAAAACTTCTTTATGAGTAATTTCAAGGAAATCCTACACAAAATCAAAATGAAACAAAGAATTTACCAATTTTGGTCCGCCAGATTGGATTGGCCATTTTAAATTTCTAAACATTAACCTCAGAGTCGTAATCAGCGACCTCCAAAACCCCTTTACGAGTAATTTCACGGAAATCCTACAGACAATCAAAATGATACAAAGAATTTACCTATTCTGGTCCGCCATATTGTATCGGCCATTTCGGCTTTCTAAAAAATAATCTCAGGATCGTAATCAGCGACTTCCAAAACCCCCTTATAAGTACTTTCAAGAAAATCCTACATAGTCTAAATTTTGTAATCAACTTTTAATTTTTGTAGTATTTTTTTCAAAGCTTATAGCAAATTATGATCGTGTAAAACATTATAACACTATTGGCTATAGTTTTCCTGTAAACCTGCTCCAATTAGCTGTAAGACAAAAAAAATCAAAGCGATATCTCTATTCCGACTTGAAATTTACGATTTTTAACAAAAAAAAAGCAAATTGACCCATTGTGCGGCGGAACATTCAAATATATTAGATAACAAGTATTTACAACACAAATTATTTAACGCCATAAACTTGCTACCCAAGTCATTTAACATCCTGTCCTTGGAATCCAGCCTGGAACAGCACTGACTGTACCAGCTGTATATATTTATAACCTACCACAGGTAATTATAGATCATTCGATAATGGAAAATAGTATATAGGCTTTGGGTTGCAGGCCAGTCAAACCAGCTGGTGAGCAGCTCCCGACATCTTGCCTCCCCCCTCTCCCCTCACCACGGGTTAACGTGCTAGTGTTTATTCCTATACAAGTTGATCGGGGATGGGTTTATATGTTCTATAAACGAATTAAAGAGTAAGTTTGTTAAATCGCGATAATGTCTACGGGTTATCTTCATCATCAGTCATATCTTCTTATTCCATGTCATAGTAAAACTTGTTCGTGCATCTTTCATTATAAAGGGCACACATAGATCTGTAAGCCGTATTGTGATGAGTTCAAGTGGTGACCAATCTTGTAAATCTAGATGGTGGATAGTCTGTTATCAGTTACATTAAAACCAAATCTTTTAGGGCATTTTTGCTTCCGATGTCAAATTACAAAAGTATTGCTAACACCTTTAAGATTGTTTGAGAAAATAATTTCAATTTTAGTGTACTTAATATTAACTGAATCCCAAGCAAATAATAACTTTTCTTCGACAAAGCCTTTTTCCTATTTTTTCATATTCGCTGCTAATAATGCTGGTCCACTGCACATCTTTTGCGTACAAGTTACTATTGTATTCTCATTTATCTATTTTCTATATTCTTCGGGTATATTCCAAATACATCTTGTGTAGTACTTTCCTCTTTATTATCCCTATTCCTCTGTGAATCTTTCTTCATTTTAGTTGAGAGTTAAATAGCGGCTACATAGCTGTGCCCAGGCTTGTATGGTACTATCTCTGATTTTCTAAGCATGTTTCTCCATAATCGTTACCAAACATTTCAAAACCCTCTAGATCTACCACATACTCCGTTGATTGCTCTTTTTCTGTGCAATAAACTTACATGATTTCTGCACTTAATTATAACCTTTAAATTCAGGAGATGATGATCTATTAGCTTACAACTTATCTGTTAACATTTTCAGCCAAGACTTCTGATTCCTATTATCATCATCTTTAGATAAAAGTGATTGATACTTAACGTTGGTGGTAGATATGCTTATTGTTAGTCTATTTGACATATCGGTGATATCTTTAAACGTATTGATTCGCTAAAAGATTTTACAATTTTTAGAATTATTTGATTTTTCTTTAGATTTGTTCTCCTCTCGCTCCTCTGCGTGTTTTCTCTCAAATATTATCTATTTTTTTCCCCGCTTCTTAGTTTTTTTTTTCTCCTCTGCTCTGCTGACCTTTCTCCATGACGGTTGAAAGACAAATGTCGTGAGCAGAACCATGCACTGGCATGTCTAGCTTTATATGAGTTTCTTGACGTTGTTACTCATCCGACTATACTGAACAATTCGAATGTGCAGAATCAAGCAATAGGCTGATATATTGGCAGAAAAATTGTCATCAGATTCGAATTCCAGATGCACATCCGCTACGGCATTTTTCAACGACTTATTTTGCTTGGTGCAATCAATAGAGAATTGGCATACATATGATACAACAAGGCTTATAGATTTCTCGTTACATCGAGACTGAGATCGCTGTAAGTATGATATTGTGAATTTAAAAAGAGTCTTACGTTTCTTATTTTGCAATAATCAAACTTGCTAGCATCTTTCTTCTTTGTGCGATTAGTATGGAAGGCTAATTTAACACAGCGCAGCCTTTGCGACTGATTGGATGTCTTGACCATTTATGTATGTTTCGATGTTGTGGATAAAAGTGGATATTCATAGAGCTCTCAAAATTGAAAATGCATGGATATAAACTTATATTTTTGTAAACGATTAAGCAGATAAATTTCATGAGAATCAGATATTACAACATAGAGCATAAGCCAATTTAGCTTTAGTGTAACGATCTAAAACTCTTCCCAAGTTGATGGCTCATTAGCTTCTTCCACGGAAAATTCTTGTTGAAAAACTGCATTTTAATCAATTAATCTCGTTGAAGGTAGTTTGTGTTTAACACTAACAACATTTTTACGATAGTCTTCAGAAAATTTGATATCACACTAAGAGAAATCATAACGTTACAGTAGCCATTCTCAGTTAGACTAAGAGCGTAATTACCTGTTCAACCTGTATTCTGACTCAATACGTCTTGATCGAAACTAGGCGTTAATAAGTTTGTATAAGGACAGTCAGGCCTACATACATATTTATCTCTGTATTGTTTATTTTATGCATAATTTATTCGAGTAAGTAACAGATGGCATTGTTAGCCAAATAAATATTTTTTATGACTGTATTACCTTTACTATACTTACTACTGTATTATCTGCTTTAACAAATTTCCCATAAATGTGTGAAAAACTGCGAGATGGTAGCAAACGTAAATCTTGATGGTGCATTGAGATACGGATTTCATAACTAGTGCCATAAGTTGTGGATGCATACAGCTGATGAGCATGAATCTCATAGTGTACGATGGATTCGTCAAAGATCACAGGAGACTCAACGTTTAGTATCTTTTTCATGTTGAATGCAATAAAATTAGAATGTAGAAGTTAGTGTCCACCAGGGCTTTTTATTTTCTGTCCTAGATTCTTAGAAACTGAATCTTTTGACGCTTTGGCTGTCCTTTTCACTGACGTTTCGACAGTTTAACTATTCGTCGTTAACTAAATGCTGGAGTACATATTGAACTGCCACACAGCCTTTATTATATTATACAACGTGACATGTCACGTTGTATAGATGCCATTACGATGAAAGTTTCGTGTGTAACCTTACTGTTAAATTTGATTAAATCACTGTTCTTATCGACAATGCGTAGATAATTATAGTCAAAAATGAATTTAACAACTAGTGAATAAAGGATTTGTTAAGGACCTTCGATAATTTCTCATCCTGGTGGGACTGCTGGAAAAATTTTGTGGATCGTGTAAACTTTTTCTCCGTAAATGTCGGCTCCAGTGGTGATATTACACTTGAATCCTTATGTGTTTATCTTGAGAATGGATACAGGTATTTACAAATCGTAAGTCAGTTTACCTTCAAGTACTTATTTAGTAAAACCTAGCGGTCGTCCTATATAATCTTTTGGTTTAAAAATAGTGGGATTACTACGCGTGATCACAATTTGGAGTATATTACCGTTTCGTTTGATATTGATAAGTATATTGTCTGATTCTAATACATTCCCTAGAGACGATTTGTTATCTCGAATTTGGCAGATACGTGTTGGAAATGTAACCACTCGATTACCTATGGAAATTATTTGCTTTTTTTGTCAATATATGATATTTAGTTGTCTTCCATGACTGCTTAAGAGCAAATAGATAATTTTAAACCATAACATTGCCTTATATACTTTTGATATTTTTGTGATGGAGACTGCAAACACAAATAACGATAGATGTAAGAATTAAACTTTGCATATTTTCTAAAATTATATTTACACTTATCAACTCCAAAGTATAATAATTAATAAATAAGTCGCAGCAGATCACCGAAACTTTCAAAGTAATCAACATTATGAGGGTATTTTAGATATGCCACCCAGTGAGTTCCAGGCTCATCTTTATCATCGATATTTAGTATTGCAGATTCACATAATCTAGACCTTTGGCAGTTAAGTATTTGTCATAAATATTTACAACAAGCAGGAATTTTGAAAACTTTAGCATAATTTAATAAACAAATTATTTGGTAATATTACGTCATTAATCTTTTTTTCTAAACCTTTCCAGTTTTCAGTTTTATATGGCTAAAGTTTAAAACCTTTTCCGAAAGCGATGGCCTTCAAAGTTTAATTATGTCTTGGACTGCTTATAGCTGCTGTTAAGCTGCTTAAGTTACATTGACACTTTTAAATATTTATGCTATCACATGTACTAGTCAGCGTGTGAAACTCAAACCAGCAAATAACGGTATTAGAGGTAAAGCACCGCCAATTTTAGTTGAAGTACGTATGATACGCGGTATTTTTACATTCGTTTTACCGCTTTAGTAACTACACTACGCACACCTTTTGAAACAGAACTAATGACTTTTCGTACATCTTTGTTCGTAGCATTTATTCATCATGAGGCAACTTTTGACTTGCATTAAAGACAATACACGGAGTCTTCTTTAGGCTTATGTTTAATTTAGACCCATACCTATTTCCTTTCAGCTCCATAGCACTTGTTACTGCTAAAATTAGCTGCTCTTTTTTCAATACGAAATCTACGGCTTCGACTCGTTGCCAAGCTCTCACAGCTAGAACTCTACATAGGAAGAAATTTTAAACTGTAAGTGTTCAAGTATACCTACTGGCAGAGTCTGATATAGCATCGGACTGCCTGAGCCCAACGATTGCACTCTTAGAATACAAAAACTGGACTCGTAGCATGTGTACACCTATATGTACTGTTGTATAGATGTACAATCAGCCACTCACTGAGCTGCAGTATATATAGGTTCCTACAGGTTTCTATAGTTACCTACTGAGTTTTCAGCCTCAACTTTTTCTTAATTCTGAGAATAAGCTATATCGCGCTCTTTACACGCTACGTCTAGCGGATTTATTCCTAGATGACTTCTAGCCAAATGTTTCATAAGCTGAGTACCTACGCCACAATACTTGTAATTTAGCAGTAAAGTACAATTCGTAACGTGTATCCAATTTACAATTCCACATCCTCTTTTACAGTCGATGATTATGACTTTTAAATGGTTGGATCGCTGATAAGCGTTAGAAAGTAGAAAGCTTGTATTTCTAGTATGCAAATTGGTCATCATTAGCCGTTCTTATTATGTATCCATGCGTAGTTACTACTACTACTACTACTACTACTACTACTACTACTACTACTACTACTACTACTACTACTACTACTACTACTACTACTACTACTACTACTACTACTACTACTACTCATTTCAAAGTATTGATAGACGTTCTGTTATCCAATCCATGGATCAGTTGTCATTGAAAATTCATACAGCATAAACATAAAATTCGATGAGCAGTCTGTAAAATTTCAAGTTCCAAACTTTATTGCTATTGTGAAACAGATAAATCGATCAAATAGATACGAGAAATTACTCCCCTACAATATCCGAGCTAAATTATGTGGTTTATCATATTGCAGAAGAACCAATAGTCTGTTAGCTCTTATAGTGCATCGCAATAAGCTATGATTTGAAGATGTATATTTACATTTGATGTTGTTTAATCAGCCAAAATACAAATTTTTGAACGAGCTGTTAGAACCTATCAATGGTGTAAACTATTTTCCATTCAGTAAACATGAGACTGTAGTACCTCCAGATGATAGTCTTCCAAATTTCATAATAAAGCATCTTGTTAGAGATAACTTTAACTTTTTAGCCATATTCCTTCAAGATCAAGTTAGTTTAAGACATGTGTATGATGATCATGCTAACTCATATATGCCCTATACTTAGTTTTAAGATTGATATTCTAGCTGCTAGAATAATGATAGATACGGATTTGCTGTTATCAACAAAGACACAAATATACTGTGGTTAATATAGAAAAGACTCTGCTAATTTTGCTATGTATAGAGTGCACATCAAGCCATTTTTTTAGTAAATTTCAAGATGTTCTAACGTTAACATGTACGAGCAAGAGAAAGACTTACTTATTAATTAGTAAAGGCAAAAGAATCAATTAATAAGAAGTACATACTGCAAAAATTTTCGAAAAGACAGAGTTGAAAAAGTACTGAGTAAAATTTTATTGTCTATTACCGTTCCACTTCGTAAAATTGTGACGCAAAGAGAAAACGGAAGTAAGAGGAGTCAGTCTAATATAAACAGTTATTTTGATAATACTTTCTCTTTCAAGCTACCCATAAAGTAAATCAAAGAAAGAAGACATAGCGACGATGATAGTAATGATAATGATGACAATGGCAATAATAATGATAATGATGTCAATGATGATGATTATGATGAGCTGATATTTCAGTCTTCTGTCAGTTGAAGTAAAGATGGTAATGATAGTGATGATCATGATAAGGATGATGATGATGATAATTATTATGATAATGATGATGATGGTGATGATATGAATGTCACCATGCAAAATAACACTGATGATAGTGACAATATTATTAATGAAAATCCATCCAACAATTTATACTTACAAATACTGGACAGAAATCAGAAAGAAGCATTAGATTGAATGAATGCAGTACGCAAAGAAGATAATTCTTAAGGGCAAACTTGATAATTCACCAATATACTTCAAAAACAATCAAATTAAAATGACAGAGTTTAAATATCGAGTGACTGTTATATTCACAGGATTACTTGTGAAAAAAAATCTTTACCCATCTGACATGACACATGATGATCATTTAAAATATTGTAGGCTTTTGCAAACTTCAAGTGTTTATAGAAAAAGATTTGGTAAAAATGGAGCTGTTTTATTCAATAATAGTAATAAAATTAGTCAAACAATTAGCATTTGTCATGAAAAATTCTATTTGGTCCGTCAGATAGATTATCAAAAAATACTAAACACGTATTTTTTTCTTTTTTCACATAAACAAGAACTTATTGAGATAGAGCTCGTTAAAGTTCGGAGCAAAGGATGAGTGGCGTCAATGCTTGAAAACGATGTATTAGCCATGACGTCATAGATACATAGGCAACTCTAAGCCATAGTAAACAGTTATGTTCAACTCGCTAGTACTTGCTCAATTGTTTGTAAATCATGATCAAAAAATTACGAAACACTCCTTATGTCATACACTTTCTCATAGTCATTGTCAGAACTTGATAAGTATTTTTGTTTTTTTGTAAAGAAATTTCTAGTGCTAATCATTGAAAATTGTGATTGCTTCAACAAACAATAGTCCGTTACGAAATCCTATAAATTTTGTGCACAGATTTGTTCCACATCGTCTCAAAAACATTTGCAATATGTTTTAGGTAAAAATGTTGTAAAGAATAAGGTCTAGAAGCAGTTAAGTAGAATGTTGTCGCACGGCCACGTTATTTATTCCAATTTTTATTAATAACTTTCGAAATTGCAGGGATAGTTTGATGTCGGAAGATTTTTTTACGTTTAGAATTTCATGAGTTTCAAGTTCATAACTTTACAGCCTCAATTTTTACTTTTATTTCACTATTATTAACTAAAAAAAGTGCAAAGTACCAAAATTACGCTTACCATATACTTTCCTATCATCAGTATATTTTTGCAGTTTAGCGACAAAATAAAAATATAAAGCATTCTAAACAAAATGAAACCTTCCGACATCAAGCTAAGCCTGCAATCTCAAAAGTTAATAATGAAAATCAGAATAAATAATAGTCGAACGCCACAGCCACGTGGTTGTGCGGCAAAATTTTACTAAATTGCTTCTAGACCTTTTTTTATCCAACATTTTTACCTAAAACTTATTGCAGATGCACTTTTAAGACGATGTGGAACAAATATGTGCGAAAAATTTTTAGGATTCCGTAAAGGGCTTTCGTTTATTAAAGCAATCACAATTTTCAACGATTGACATTCGAAATTCTTTTCCAAAAAAACAAAAATACTTATCAAGTTCTGACGATGACTATGAGAAAGTGTAAGACCTAAGAAGTATTTCATTTTTTTTTAATCATGATTTACAAACAATTGAGCAAGTACTAGCGACTTGAACGTAACTGTTCACTACGGCTTAGAGTTGCCTATGCATCTATGATGTCATGGCTAATACATCGTTTTCGAGCAGTGACGTCACTCGTCCTTTACTCCGAACTTTAACGATTTCTATCTCAATTAGTTCTTGTTTATGTAAAAAAAGAAAAAATACGCGCTCAATATTTTTTGATAATCTATCTGACGGACGAAATATAATTTTTTATGAGAAATGCTTATTGCTTTAACGTGTAATTTTGTAACTGGTTAAAAGAAAAAAGGATAATTTGTACCACGCTATGAAGTAACTGTAATAATACATCAAGTAGACTTTGTTATTCGAAACGATGCTAATAAACTGGTCGATCGTCTGCGATCACTCATTGCTGAAAGATCAGCAGAAAACTCAAGCCACGACAATAAAATCATGTTAATTATTAAGGAATTACGATAGGCTAGATACATACACTGATAGTGATGGTATGAAAATTAGCGTCGATGTGCTCGTAAATGAGCTAGAAAAAGCAAAATGTGTCAGTCAAAATCCTTCTGGTCCTGCTATTGGGTGACATGTGATCACCACCAATGCACGATATGATATTAAAAAAAAAAGACTATGCATTTTTTCTGATCCTGTAGAACATCTTGATGCTGTTAATTAAGCTTTATTTAGAAAGAGTGCTTGATAATATCATAAAAATTATACAAGACATATAGAGCCGCAAAAAAAGAAGACGATAAGAGGTAGAGCTGCGAAAACCAGCTTGTCGCGATTTACTACGTTGAAAGTATGATATCTAGAGCTTAGATGACACATGATAGGCTAATCTTATTGAAGTATAACCTCATGCTCGGAAAAATCATGGTTTTCCAAGATATATACTTACGGAAAAGATGTAGTCTTCAAGCATTTGTGGGCTGTACCTGTTAAGAAAAAAATTCAAGAAAATGTGCAAGTGACCATAACATCTATCTTAAAAGATAAACGGTACTGCAGAACCTTTAAACAGTCCGTGACAAGGAATTCTACAACTCAATCTTCCAAAGTCTTATCACAAAGTACAAAATTAATTTTTACTCTACCTATAGTCATTAAAAAGCTTCCATATAAAAGCGATTCGTTACTTTAAAAACTTTAATATGGAAATAGTTTAGTCTGCAAGGCAACCATAAGTGGACTGATATGTTGCAAAAATTGGTGAAGTCGTATCCCAGTCAAAAGCCCCGATCTACTGCTATGAAACCAATGAATGTGATTGCCGAAAATGAATCCCAGGTCTAGATATGATTGGAGAAAAATTGAGTCAGAAGTGAATCAAAGCTCAAATACCCAGATAATAATGAAGTGCTAGTGAGCAATGCGAATCTTGCGTTCGAAAAAGGCTATATACACCTAGCTGGTCAATGAAGATGTCTAAAATCAGACAAGTAGCAGCATCAAATCCAGCGATGCACCATCCTAAAGGCTATCAAGATTAACCTGTTCTTGGAGGTTACTAGGAGCAAAAACTACAGAAAAAAAAATCATCCAGATGCTCACCTAATAGAAAAAGTCTTTTAAAATTATGGGAATAACGTTTTTATCAAATAATTGCGATACGACAACACCCACAACAGTCGAATGAGTAAAAATACACTGTGATATTTCTTCTTACACTCAAAATACTGGTACGTGAAATTAATATTAAACATTTTGTTCATGGATATTGGCTCATTTTGCTTACAAATTATTGAGCCCCTAAAAACTTTTATTCATTTTTGATTTTACGACGATTCATAAAAAAACTCATAATTGCCATACCCCTTATAAACGACAAACAATTTTAGCTTATTAACTGCTTCAATCAGTTCACAGAAAAATTTTGTAATCTTACATAAAGCTTCAGATATTTTAGCTGCCAAAATTTTTTGAAACTCTTTCTCCAACTCTGTGACCACCCTTAATCCATACTTTATTTTTACTTGCCACCATTTCTATACAATGTGTTGTGTTTCCTGATCCACTTCCTGACCTTTTTGGTGGGTCAGAATCCTTGCCAATCTGTTAAGCGTGAAAGATCCATCTACGATTTTAAAATGAACATCTTATTAGGATTTTTTTGAAAATCAGACATAGACAAATTTTTTAAATTATTTTCATAATGCACTTACGTTTAATCATTTCTATAAGTTTTTTGTCTTCTTATGTGGTGATCTGCTGAATTTCTGGAGTAACCCTTCTACAACTTGTCGTTGATAGGTGGTGATTCTCGCTTGTTGTTAATAGAAGTGTGCTGTAGGCGATGCAACCGACGCGATAAGCTTTACATCCTGAGACAGCTCCTAATATAGCGCTCTCCCCTTTTTTACTTCCTGCAGTGGTGGCGGTGATGATAATGGTGGTAGTGTGACTTCTTCTTTATTAGCTACAGGTGATACTTCTACTACCTCGACTTCTCACACTTTTATTTGCGGTAGCTCAACTTGATTCTGATTAGTCGTTATCCTTGTATCTTCTTTTTCTGCTACCTCATATTCTTACTGATTATCCATACCGTAGTGACTCCAAGAAAAAGTGTTTGTTTTGCCGACACTTGTCATCATGGGCACTAAGTGCCACGATAATTTATTTTTTAGAAATTATTTCATGATTTTTTGATCTGAAGTTCCACTGCCTCTTAAGCCTTACTTACATTCTCTTGTAGACACTCAATATAGTCATCGAAAAATATTGTAGCTTTGACCACGGCACTCTTAACACCTTTCGCTTTTTTCTCTTTTTTCTGACTCTGTATCCTAATACTCTACATTTTTCTTCGTAGTCAGAAAAGATTCCAAAATAATTTTTCCGCTTTATTCATCCTTCATCAATCCAACAATTTTCCTGTTGGCTCGGGGCATGTTAGATTTATTTGTTACACAATTATTCATGAAGTCATAGTGTAACCGATATACGAGGTATGTTCAAAAAATACGGTGAATTCTTATTTTTCTCCAAAAATATTTATTTATTCATCGATTTCGATTTTTTCCCCTTCAAAGTAGTCTCCCTCAGATATAATACACTTGTGCCAGCTTTTTTTTCAATCCTTGAAGCAGTTCTGATATGCTTTTTCGTATGCCTTTGAGCTCTCTCAGCAAATTCGGTTTGTATCTCTTTAATCGTCGCAAAACGCCGTCATTTCATGGGTCTCTTTAATCTTGAGAACAGGAAAAAGTCGCAGGGGGCGAAATCTGGTAAATATGGTGGCTAAGGCATGATTATGGTGTTGTTTTAGGCCAAAAAATTACGAACAAGCAATGACGAGTGAGCAGGTACATTATCGTGATGCAAGAGCCATGAACTGTTTTTCCACAATTCCGGACGATTTCTCCGTATTTCCACGGTAATCGAAAAAAAACATGTAGCAAAACCTTCACATTTAATCAAATTCGGCGTGGTTTTTTTGGCCTTAGCTCTCCTGGGCTCTTCCTTTGGGACGATTGGACTTTGGTGTCGATGTCATATCTATATACCCGTGATTCATCCCCAGTTATGACCCTTGTAGGCAAATCTGGATCGCCGTTGACGTCATTTAACAATTCCTGAGCAATACTCATGCGACGGTTTTTTTGATCAATATTAGGCAATTTTGGAACGAACTTCGCTGCTACGCGCTTCATGCCCAAATTTTCTAATAAAATTGCATGGCTTGAGCCAATGGATATGCTAAAATTCTTAGTAACTTCTCTAATACAGATTTGAAGATTCTATGTAACGATTTTCTTCACTTTCTCCACAATATCATCGGTTGCTGATGTGCTGAGGCGTCCAGGGCGGGCATCGTCATTCACATCTTCTCGACCTTCTGTGAAAAACTTGTACCACTTATAAAAATTTTTTTGACTGAAAATACACTTATCAAATGTCACTGCCAACATTTCAAGTGTTTTTGAGCACTTAATACCATTTTTCACACAAAATTAAATGCAAATTCTTTGGTCCATGTTTTTGGCCAGCAGGAAATCGCCGAACACGCAAAACACTTCAAACATTTATGCCTCTCACAAACAAACTAAATATGCTCTATAGCTGAAACTGTGAGCATATGTTCAAGACGAGTGTACCAAAATAACAAAAAAAAATTGATAATTGAATGTACGTAGCCCGCAAAATTTGAAAATTCCCCTTATTTTCTTAACAGACCTCGTACAAGTGTCTTGGATGATTCTTATACGCCCAATTCAACATTTGTTGCTTTTCTAATACGATTCTCCCTATGTAGAAACTGTGCTGCAACAAGCTAATTATTGAAAATATTGCAACTGTACAAATGTAGTCGAAATGTTAGTGTTTCTACTCCGTAGCAGGTTTCTCACTTGCAAATGAGCTTTACATTAACTCATTTGTACTTGTTTTCCATTGTCATCCCACATACTTTGTAGTTTAATAATTTATACAACAGTTTTTTTTTTTTTTTTTTTTTTTTTTCCTTTTTGCACTATCTAAATCGATGTATTTTTTTTTTTTTTTGTCCTGATCAAATTGCAGGACTTGATACATTTTTTGGAGACGTAGACAATGGTTCGTAGCTTGTTTGGACGTGCATTAGTAAATAAAATAACGGCGTTTATGTGAAGGATATTCATAAATTTTGTTTCATTTTGATCCTGGTGGAGATATGTGCTCTGCACTCAAAAATAAATATTTATGAGTATCATGGAGCGTTTCTGGATATTTAACATTCACCTTAAAGATATAGCCAGTCTAAGCATCATAGTCTATTATTCAAATATCCAGCTGATCAACATTCTTCATACATTGAAATCGACCATGAGGCAACGATTAAGTCATAGCCAAACTAGATGGACTATTCATATCCTCATTTATAAGGAATTTTTAATCTTTGCTTTCTGTACAAGCCTTTTACCAATTTTTTGCATTTCCATAACGATTGCGGCACTGACTAATCCTATTTCGTATACAACCCTTGATAAACATAAACATTTCGATATTAGTCAACAATTCTCATTTTACCTAAAAAAATTATGTATACTCGTTTTATTCAACCTATCGTTTTTAAGTATTAAAAATTACTATTGTGTATTTCAACATGTCATCCAAAGCCAGAGCGGATATTGTATAATAATGCGTAAGATCCTGTTCATACGCCGCAATACACTGTATTCCTAAATTTTTGTCTACATTTGCAAGGAGCAGAGCATAAGTTTTTAAATACAAATCTAAATATTGCCCCATCGCCTTGATATTGACTTGATTTAAAACATTTTAATCGTGTTCATATTGGTCATTAGTTATGTAAGCTTCGTACAAGCAGCTGTAGATTATAGCTCGCAAAAGTAAACTCAATTCTTTGTGCTTTTAAGGCAGGAGATTTAATCACACGGGGATACTCCTGTTCTTTTCAATAAGTTGATTTGCTCCGTAGTGTATTTGTCATGATCCAGAAATATTATAATAAACATACTAAGATTCTTTAAATAAGATGAAAGTTTATCAAGAGAAGATGTCAAGAATTAAAAAATGTCGAAGAAGTTAAGAATAATATGTGTATTTCAATATATTTTTTGAATAATATATATCTTTCTTCGATTTACGGTACAAGTTAAACTAGATCAGGAATGCATATCGCGAGATCTTTCATATATAAATAGGAATCATATCCACTCAAGATGTAAAATGTGACTAACTTCCATATCGCTCACATAAAAGGATTTATCATACATATGACATCTAGTTACTAGGCAAGAATTGTTGAAATCTAATTGTTCTTGAAGATCGAAATTTATTATTTCGAGAGGTTGTTTGTGTAGTTTTTCTAATTCTATAGCAGGACTATTAAGATTTTTGACACATTATTTTGCAAATTTCTCGTCTTCTTCTTCACGTTGCCTGTAACTTCTATACAGTAATTAAAATTATCATAGCTACATTCAACGAAATAGGCGATGCTGAAAGCTTTTTATTGTGCTGCTATGCACGCTCACTATTACTATTGATAGATTCTAGCAAACACTCAAAGTATGCGTATACTACAGACAGTGTAGGATTTCGTACTTTAAAATTGTGAACTTAATAAAATTCTTATTTTTTATTTTGTTAAAAAGTATAATTTTACATATATTGTAGTGCAGGCAACCATCACATATGTATGCTTTATGATTATGTTTAGAGATTTGCTTTTTCACCAAACAAGATAAACGTTTATCCAATCATTATCGAACTCTCCAATCAGATCCTCTCTTTGGCTTCTTTTTCTTTTTCTTCTGTGTATAATCTTTCGAAAAGCAAAAGATCTAATGCTTTTCTTTTTTTTCGGAAGTTAAATGACTTGGCAATACGTCATAAATATTATCTTTTTTCTTTGAAAAGTACAGATCTATTGAAATCTAGTTTCTTTACGCAAACCTGACAATACTCTTCTTGTCCACTGAAAAGTCAATACGATCAGTTGTACTAATGTTCATACTGAGTCTACTTCGTGATGCGGGACGCATCCTGCGGTACTAAACGCAGAGCGTGAGCACAGCCTATTAAAAGCATTGCTGTTTACTGTTTACTACATTTAAACACGTAATTTTTTTATAGTTTGGATGTGCGGTGTAAGAGCTATCTCTCATACAAATAAATTTATTCTTATTAACAACTAGACTGAGTATTGAGGGTAAAGACCAACTAGATTTTTTTTTCTTGGACATTTTCTATGTTTTTGTCCATTGGTTGGTGTACATTTCTAATAAACCACTAACTCAAATCAGTTGTTTGATAAATAGCATAAGACTTTGTGTTAACATATTCTTCGTCGTTGTTTTCCACATCATCTTTTTCTATTACATGTTCAGTAGCTAATACTGCATTTACTTTTAGACTATCATGCTTCTGCAGAATGCCTCGTATTTTTTTTCAAAACTGTATCGTAGCATATGGTAAAGTCATTCAAAGTCTAGGTGATTTAAAATTTACAATCATGGCTTACTTTATCCTATTTTCAAAAGCATTACCATAATCGTACCAACTGGGATACATTTTTTCGATGGCATTTGTACTATTTTCGACTGCTAAATTTTGATGATTTCTATGAGTTTTAGCTGTGACTGTTCCACCTCGAACTGCTTCTAAAATGTTCGGGTTATTATGAGGTAAATTTCAATAATTTAAAAATATACTTTTAGATTTAATACCAGCACCATATCAGCTTGATATATTTGTTTATCGCCTGTTGTATGATCACGACGTGGACTGAAAATATGAGCTTTGTTGAGAATTGTGTTTATCATGTCAAGCCCTCTCCTAGCAGTAGAAATATCTGCTTTACATTCTACGATTCATTATTGCAATCACCATATATCATGGGCTGATTCTTTAAAGTACTGTGTAGTACTCATAATTAAAATAGTCATCCAAATTTTTTTTACTGGTGCTAAATTAGCAATCGTAGAACGAACGCACGTTATTAGCTGTTTTCACTGTGCACAGTACTTCTATGCAGTGGGGTAAGTGATGTATTAGAGGTAGAGTAGAGTAGTGATCTTATATTGAGTGATCAGCCAATGCTTGCCTTAGATAACCAGATGATTTTGAAACAATTCAAACAATCGACTAATTAGCATCATTATAAGCG
>JAPYYV010007407.1:0-30201 GCA_030522625.1 Copidosoma aretas | reverse complement strand
TTCTATATCCTAACCATAATTATTTTTTTTTTTTTGTCACTAATTTATTTCTGTATCGAATCACTGTTACGTAAGTTGTCGCAGAAATTTCGATACCTGTATCAGCTGCAGAAATAGCGGGCGCCAAAGAAATATTCTCATCCACTGTGTAAGCAGCAGCTGAAGAAGCACAATCAACTAGTATTTAACAAGTTTTTTTTGCTGCAATTTAAAGCGATAGTGCCAAGTATAACGAAACAAAATACTTGCCACATAATTTTTAAAAATCTGTATCGAGCATTGAATTCCGCTTTTAAATGGAAATACAAATTATTTTAGTTCTAAATACTGCTATATAATTTTGAATTAAATTAACGTAAATACCTGATAGATATTTTTGTTTGCCCTAATGAAGATAATGACAATAAGAAGAAGCTGTAATCATTCGAAATAGAAAAAAATTCCTTTCTGATATGTAACAAAATAATCTTACCGTAGAAAAAAATGATAGTTTATTATCAGAAATAAGTAAGGTTAACAGAAGCATTCGTAAATGTCATATGGGTAATGAAAAGCAAGGTGTACTTTACTAGTATTATGATTGTCTATTATTCAACTCTGCTGTCGTAGTTATCGGTGCAGCAATACTCTTACGTAATGGGGCAGCAAAAGAACCAGGTGCAGAAAAAACTGCATTTGTTGAGTTTGATCTTTTGTTTGAAGTATAACAATATTTTTCAATAGATTGTATTGGAGAAGTTAAGGTTCACTCTTGTTATCAGTAATTTATATCAATGAATCGTTAGAAGTTTATTTTTGTTAACATAGCAATTGTTTTGTATCCTAACCATAATTATTTTTTTTTCGACACTAATATATTTCTGTATCGAATCACTGTTATTTAAGTTGTCGCAGAAATTTCGGTACCTGTATCAGCTGCAGAAATAGCGGGCGCCAAAGAAATATCCTCATCCACTGTGTAAGCAGCAGCTAAAGAAGCACAATCAACTATTATTTACCCAGTTTTTTTTGCTGCAATTCAAAGCGATGGTGCCAATTGTAGCGAAACAAAATACTTGCCACATAATTTTTAAAAACCTGTATCGAGCTGTGAATTCTGCTTTTAAATCGAAAAATAAATTATTTTAGGTTTAAATACTGCTATATGATTTCGAATTAAATTAACGTATTTTATTATTTAAAATAACGTAATAAGTAATTTAAAAAAACTGATAGATATTTTTTTTTTGCCCTAATGAAGATAACGACAATAAGAACGAGCTATAATCAGCAATACTCTTACGTAATGGGGCAGCAAAAAAATCAGGTGCAGAAAAAACTGCATTTGGTGAGTTTGATATTTTTTTGAAGTAGTAAATTTTTTTTCAAAGCATTACATTGTTTGTGCGAAAGCGGAATCTTGTTGTCACTTATTCATATTAATTAACCGTTAGAAATTGTGCTCGTGCATGAGGAACCGCACGTTACAAAAACGCTGGAAAAGCGGGTAGAGCGGGTAGAGCGGGTATACAGTTAACATCGACCGAAAATCATAAAAAAAAACACTGAAAAATATCTTGTAAATTATTACTTTGAAATACGACAATAAAAACCACTTCACAATCTACTTATATAGCTGTACAAGTTTTCATTATTTTTTTTACGTATTACAAACTTTTAGAATTCTTTATTATAATTGTACTTAGAGGTCAACCAGATTTTATTTCATTAAAGTACAAGTCCTGAAAACAGCCATCTTCGACATAGTTTAACAACCAAGAACTAACTAACAACTAAGAACTATCTAACAACCAAAGTGAAGGAAAAATTCGGTTAATTACAAAGTTCTTATTTTACAAAGAACTTTAAGTAGTATAATACTTGGTCTTTTGGCAATTGGCATCGCTGCCCCTCGCCCTGCCCCGCGCGAGTAGGATGACGGTCAATCTCGAAGGCTATTTCGATTATCAAAGACCGAAATCAGACCCCAGGACATCTCCCGAATAGAAGGCATATGTCTTCGAAAAGATGAAATAGAAATACTTAATCAGTGATAGATATTAAAATGATGTTTTTTTCAAGTTTATTTAAAAATCCCATTTAAATTTACATGTGTTTTCCAAAAATGACAATAGAGCCAAGCCAAAAAGTTTCCAGCTAGTTTGGACCTAACATATCACAGATGGAATAATGAATACATTATAAAAGCTAAAGTTTTAAAATCCTATTTCACACACTAAAATATTATGTTTTGCATGAAATGATTCATGTATATATTACATAGTGAAACTATTGGGTTACTTACATTGCTTATAAAATTATTTAATTACATTGTACATGTATACGTTATTAAAAACTACTCTATTTAAGTTTCAAGTATAAGATAAGTCTACTTACGAAACATAGTCTCCTTATTTCTTACTCTGTTGTTGATCGCTCACTGCTCCGTATGATACATGTTGACTGGACGAATGACTAGATCACACTGTGAGCTTAGTCAGCTGAGTGAGTCAGTGGTCAGTGACCTAGCTGAGGTGCGCACTCTATACTGCGCAATTACCTGCGCAGTTCACCTGATGCTTTGTTTACAGTGTCGTTTAGTCATTCGTCGAGGGAACACGTAGTACTTATGCGGAGCAGTGAGCGATCAACAACAGAGCAGGAAATAAGGAGTTTATGTTTCGTGAGTAGACTTTCTTACATTTGAAACTTAAATAGAGTTGCTTATACATGTATAATGCAATGAAATCATAATCTATATATACAATATTGTTTTCATATTTAGTTATTTTATTATATAATACACAAATAAATAAATAAATAATTGACGAATAATTGACCACTAATGTAACATCATTGCCAACACTTGAAACTTAAACAGAATAGTTTTTAATAACGCATATGGCTCAACAAACATAAAAATACGATATTTCATGAAGCCTATGTTTTTAAACAACGCATTTTATTATCTTGAGTCAAAACTTTTATTAAATAGGGCAAACTAATTTTTTCTAGATAGCCCTTTTGAAATCAAGTCAAACATTTTTTTGCCGTAGCCGTAAGATGGAAAAAATAGGCTATAATGTCATACCGTAATGCTTTATTAAAGTTTTTTAAAAATCCCATTTAAATTAACATGTGTTTTCTCAAAATGACTATCGAGTCGCGCCCGAAAATTTTCAGCTACTTAGTTATGATCTCCAATAACTCGGGGAAAAAAAAAAAAATTATTTCTCTAAATTTTGAAAATCTTATTTTACACACCAAAATATCCCATTTTTCGTGAAATGATCCACATATATTTTGGTTTGCATTAGATGTAAACAATCAAGTGTACATACAATGATAAGTTTTTTCGTTTAAAATAAAAACGTTCATTTCGTAATACGCGTGAATAACTGTATCTGTTTTTCCTTTCCATCCTACTTTGCATGATTATAATTCTTACTTTATTTTATACATGCAATTATTAGGTAACATGCTTGATAATTACTAAGGTTGCACAACCAGGATCATGGAGAAAAAAAGTACCAATTTTGTAATTATCCAACAGGACTTTATTAAAAAAACAAAGAACAAGAAACAATATGGAATTTTTTACAATGCATATCGTATATATTTATCAATTCAATTCAGAAGACATTGATGTAAGTTTTTATATTTTTCATCATTCACATACAAACTTTCAGTGCTAAAGAATTTGTACACTTGCATTAATAATATTTGAAGTTGATGGAAAAATCAACATAATGAGGAAGACGTAAAAACCTTTAGTATTTCAAGTTCGAAATATTCTTAACATATATTTAACTTTAAATCTCATAAAATCTTATCTTAAACTTTTTCTTCTTATAAAAATGTTTATATATATGTATTTATATATTATACAAAGTTTGCGAATAATCTGGTGCTTTGCTGAGATTATGTAAAGTGGGGAGTAAGACTAGAAAAATTTCTAGATTTTGAGGTTTGTGTTACCACAAACTATTATTTAGTACAAATATTTTTTATAAAATGCGATGCTAATATGAAATATTTCGTCGTAACTTTACATAACAATTTTGCACGTATAAAAATATGTATAAAAACAAAAATCACAATCATTGTCATCTTAAGTTTACGTAAATGCAAAGTTTGCATAGATCTATCAATCTTTGAATGCTTTTATAAATTTGGCATCAATTTTGCTAATCGTTGGCTATAAGAGTTACTTTTTCTAAAAAATTAATGGAAAATATCTTTGCTTCAGAGATCCTAAAAATACTAAAATTTTTAAGGCAGATATTAAGATTAATAAAGTATCTGTAAACTACTTAATATACCTGATTATTATTCGCACTTTTGATGACTAAGAGCTAAATTATTTGCCTCAGTAACGTGTGAATTTCTTGACGGCAATAAAGTCTTGTTTCAAGTAAAAAAATTACAACATGACATTTGAACATTTTACTAGTTATGTACATTGCGGTATTTTCAACGCATAATATTTTAACGTAAAAATTAAGCGAAACTTAAGAGAATGAAGTACATGTTAATGAGTTAATGAAGAAACTTGTCAGAAATGATCGAGGCGTACGATAACATGGTCTGAAGTTGGATCAGGCAGTTTAACATTTAACCAATCAGCAGGACTCGAATTGTCTTCAGTGTCTGTCGCCTTCAGTGCAAGCCGATGAGCAGGCGTTGCTTTATGAGGAATTCGAAGCTCGACGGGAACTTGAAACTCAAGTCCCTTTGGTCCACATTCCACGAGCGGACTAAGCATAGATTCACCTATCATCCATATTTATCATTATTGAAAAGTTTTTATTGCAGCTACATGATTCAAAAAGAGAAAAGAATAAAAATTTCAATAAAAATAAAAGACAAATAATTATCACTAGCCATGAGGATTTAGTAAGATTAAAAAATATGCAGCCAGTACAGATGATGTTAGATAAATACTTAATGAGGATGATGAAATCAATGCAAATCAGTAATTGATATGCATGATTTAGTAAAAAAAGCTCACCATTATTCATGGGAGGCGATATTGACGAGCGATGGCCACGAGTATTGCTATATAATTCAACACCATTAGGATCGGTTACACTGAAGTAGATCTCCCGCTGACTATTTAGTGGCAAGGCTCCAGGAGGTATTATCAAGCTAACACCTCCTGGTCCCTCGAGAACGCCACCTTTATCATCAAACACGCCTCGTGCCATCCCCATCGCCCTGTATAATACAATAATTAACCATCACCAAACAATTAGTCAAATTATTCTTTACGGTATGATGCCAGAGCCACCTGCCAGCTGAGATAAAGTGCAAAATTTTTATCCATCTCATGATCAACGCGGGCTTGGTGGTAGTGGGCACCTACCATGTAAAATTTTTTCAATAACAACGAGCTGCTTTTTATCGCATCACTTAATACTTTAGTAATTGTTATTATTGCACAGTTAACATGACATTAATTAGGCGTTTCATATCAGCATTAGATATTAGCAATTATCAACCAAAACGACAAGATTTACAACTGCATCTGCATGAAAAATAAATGATGAATTTACCTATTGTGATGATGCAGTGGCTTTCTGTAAAGTTCAAAGGCACTTCCGCGTTGTTCCCTACTGCTTGCTAAATCCAAGGCACTAGATTCTCTGTTGTGAATGCCACTGGTGCCGTTACTATTGATGTTATTATTGTTACTATGGCCATTATGTGTGTTATGATTGGCCACGGAGGAATTTTGTAGTGTAACGCCACTGTGACTATTACTGTGACTGTGGCCGTTTGTGCGGCTATGAGAATGCGCCAGGCCAATTTGTCCCGGACTACTACTATGGGAGTGCGACGACATAATTGACGAATTCGATAAGGGATGTATCTGATTGGAATTCATAGCATAGGCATCGTTTTGCAGATTCCGATTCGAAGGAGATATATTGTAATAGTATTGACTACTATTACGCTGAGCATTGATTCCATTCTCGACCTGTGCGAGGAACATAACGAAGTAAGAGTCATGATTCATTAAACATCTAAGCTGAATTGTTCCAAATCAAGTCGATGATGACTTACTCCATTCAACATGTGGGGTGACCCTACGGAATAGCTTTTTGAGTGTTGGTACAAATTGTTGCTATTGTCATCTTGTATGATTGGCTGCTGAGGTGGCCTATAATTTTTTGGTTTGGGGGGTGGTACTGGCTTGTAAGTGTTGCTCGGCTTTCCACTCAGTTGAGGAGGCACAACTACAGGCTTATAATCACCTGCTCGGCTACAACGCAAAAAAAATTTCTAGCTTGCTTTGGGGAGCGCTAAAGATGAAAAAAAAAATTTTAACAAAAAAAAAAAAAAAAAAAGAAAAGAAAATAACGATTTTTAAACTAAAGTATCGCGCTGGGATATATAAATTCTACAAGCTCTTCGCAACTGTCGAGGTTTCCTCGTTACCGATCTGCAAAAGTAATTTTTAACGTTCTTCCTTCAAAACTCTACGAAAATATAAGCCACTGATGTCGAAACGATTGGCCAAAAGTCGTAATCAAACCTAATGATGTATCGCAAAAACATACCAAACAAAAGTGCGGATGCGCGCACGTACCTGTACTTCGCGTAATCGGTACGCGTTTGGGCCTCTGGAACCGGAATAGCCGTCGATCTTGTGAACTTGTAGGGGTCGTGCGGCCTCAAGTGCAAGGCCAGATTGCTACTCTTGAGATCGTCCGGAACGTTCGGCCCGAGCCTGTTGTTGGTCGAGTTCACTGCAGTTGCCGTCACCACCGCCGACGTCGCATTTAGGCCCGTGGCGTAAGAGCCGATCAGGTTGCCGCCGTTCGTATTGTAGGATGACATGCTATCGTAGCTACCCTGCAGATACAGAGAAGAAGCGCACTGTCGGAGCACCGAGCGAGATTGGTTTGTTTTACGTAGTATTTTGCTTACTGCCTTGGCCTGACTTCTTTCCAGCGAGGAATTCGCTGCCACAGCCGCCGCCACTGCTGCTGCTGCTGCTGCTGCTGCAGCAGCTGTCTGTGATGGTACGACTCCCGAACGGTGCGGCGTGGCGTTGATGTAGTTGCTGACGTCGAGAACAGAGTCTGCCTTGTTGAGGGCGGACCGCGACTGGAAGGGCATCCGACCCGAGTTAGCCGTTGGCTTGGAACTTCTGTCGAGCCGAGGAGGCAGGTCTGGCGGAGGTGGCTGTTGCAGCTGCTGATGCTGAGAGTAGTGGTGGTGATGGTGTTGCTGCTGTGACTGCTGCTGGTGGTACTGTGACTGTTGTTGTTGCTGCTGCTGCTGCTGCTGCTGGTGGTGGGAACGTGTGCGCCGGTGTTGGGAGACGAGCTGCTCCGGTGGCTGGAACTGACTCGTGGATCCGGAAGACTCTCCGACGGAATGCAGCAATTGCGCAACCGAGTGCTGGTAGCCGCTTGTATAGGGGGGTGGTGCGACCGCGTCGTCCTGCGTCGCGATGCTCGGATCGGAGCTGCTCTTGAGGCGAGATGGCACGCCCAGAGTTCCGGGCAAGGAGGGGGCGGGACTCAGCTCCAGGTCGCTCTCCGGAGAGGAGGCGTAGGATAGGCGTGAAGTCATCGGGAACAGGAAGTCGTCCGAAAGAGCCTCCTCCGGCTAAAGCAACGGTCGGTGAAATGAAACGGCAGCAGAAACAAAAACAATGGCGATGATAACAACGACATAGATGAAAGCATGTGTATTAATGTCCCATGGAGCAGGCGTTATTTACATTTAAATTTTGAATGTATTCAATATATAAAGAAATATGAAAAAACGGCATGTGGATGATGAAACATAAAGTAGAATGAACAAAAATTCTGGAATTCAATGCATGCGCACCTGTTGTATTTTTTTATTCAGGAATTTTAATGAACATCGGTAGGCGAGGAAGGCAAAAAACTATACATAGTCAAAGAATTGACCATGATTAGAGTCTGATGATTGTTGGTAAAAAACTGGCAAGGATGTCATAACTGGGACATATCTGTGTGATGATGGATGAAGTGTAGAAAGGTAACTCTTATTACTATAACTGCTAGGAATGTAAGTATCGTCGGGTGACATTGGTGGACAGCAAGGATGACAAGGATGAATTTGAGGAAAATAAAGATCCGATAAGATTTCTCTATGCTACGACCAACACCATTAAAAAATATTTAAGTCATAATATGTCTAAGGTAGTAAGCAGCATCATAAATGCGAAAAAAAAAGAATCTTTCAAATACCTTTGTCTGGCTCATCCACAGAGGGCTTTGCTGCTGCCAGTCGATGAGTTCTCTTAATTTCCTATACCACGATTCAGGGGAAGTCAAAGTTATCACGGCATTGAACACATGGCCCCATATCTTATCGAGTTTTTGGCACTGTTCTAAAAGTTTTTTGCTGCTCTTGTGCGCCGATCTGAAAGACAGAGTTCGCAATGAAGACACGTGATGAAAACTAGAGACAAACAATCAAAAGTAAGTTACTTTGGTACACCAGCTCTCATTTCCTTGACGATCTGTTTATTTTCGGCCTTCAAGAATATAACGATAGGATAGAACTGGGCGTAATTCAATCGATCGACCGCGTTAGGCGTAATGTCCAAGAGGGCGTGTTTTCCCCTCTCCGTGACTTCTCGGATGGCACTTAGTCGAATGATGCCGGAAACCTTGGCACTTTTGCTCGTCTGGCCCTCTTCCGACTG
This sequence comes from Copidosoma aretas, assembly GCA_030522625.1. NCBI lineage: Eukaryota > Metazoa > Arthropoda > Insecta > Hymenoptera > Encyrtidae > Copidosoma > Copidosoma aretas. The sequence goes on along the minus strand of JAPYYV010007407.1, from coordinate 21,530 downwards.
ACTTTCCGACTCTACAGAATAACAGCATTCATAAATTTATTCATTGACGCTGCTACACAATTACCATCAGTTCGATAATATAGAAAATGGCGCTTACGCGGAGATGTGAATTTGTCGGGAAAGTCTTTGAGCAATTTTTCTCTGGCGAGATCGGCCACAGGTCCAAAGAGGACGACGGGCCTGATGAAGCCGGGGTGCCTCAGAACGACTCGCTCGTAGGCCGGAAATTTGCTGACACTGTCGGAAAAAACGACGTCGTCCCAGTGGTCCTACAAAAAATCCCAGGTAAGTACAACAAACAACTATATGAGGAGGATGAGGCTGCGGGGGTAACGCTAACCCTGCCGAGCGATTTCGAGCGACGGTGGCTGCCCCTCCGCCTCCGAAAGAAGCTGCCCCGGCTCTCGCTGGCATTGAGCTCCTTCTTGGTGGCATTGAACTGCGCTGTGGCGAGCTCCTCGGCGCGCGCCTTGTTCGGCACGATGCCCCGCTGGACCTCCTGGTTGTTCCTGCCAATGCGGTAGACCTGCCAGGAGCCGACGACGCCGTTGTATAGGGTGTCGACCACGTGAAAGACGTCGCCGCTACGGAAACTCATCTCGCCCTTGTCGGGGTGCTCGTAGTGAAAGTGGGTCTTTATGTGGAAAGAGTCCCCCTTGCCGGAGGCGACTATCTGCTCGTATTCGTGGCGTCGGTGCTGCACGATCAGGTCGATCTGCTCCTGCAGGCTGAGCAGGAAGAGCACCGCCTCCTCCCGCGTCACGCCCTTCATGTCCATGTCGTTGACCTTGAGTATCTTGTCGCCGGGCTGTAGGCCCTGGATCGAGGCCGGGCTGCCCGGCTGGACGGCGTTGACGAAGACCCCGGTCTCGTTGCCCCCGGTGAGCCGCACCCCGACCGAGCCTTCCTTCTGGAACGTGATGAAGCGCGGGTCCGGCCTGAAAGCGAGAAAACCCCCCGCTCGTTACGCAACCCCCATCCATCCGCGCGCCCATTGTATCAAACAAGAATGTTCCGCTCACATTGGCTGCTGCTGCTGCTTGACCAGCCTACCAGCGGCCGTTGCGGCCGCGGAGGACAATCCCGCCTCGTCCTCGTAGATCTGCCGGCGGGAGCCGTAGTAGTCCTCGGGCCGGGGCGGCGGCGGCCTCGGGGGCTCCTGGGTGGGCGTGGCCGGCAGGTCGAGCTGGCTCAGGGAGACGTCGAGCAGGGGTCCCCGGGAGCGCCCGCGGGGCGCCAGGTTGCTCTTGTCCTCGTTCGCCGGGGGCGGGGGTGGAGGCGCCTGATGCCGCGTCGGCGGCGGCACGTACAGATTCTGGCTGGCGTAGGCCGACTGCTGTTGTTGCTGCTGCTGCTGCTGCTGCTGCTGCTGCTGCTGCTGCTGCTGCTGCTGCTGCTGGCGACTGAGGGTCTGGTGCCCGAGCTGGGACTTGCCGCAGCTCGGGGAGGAGGGCACCGGGCCACCGATGGGGTCGAGGGTCAGGGAGGACAGGAGGGCGGCGGCCGCCTCGCGGCTGACCACAAGCGAGAGGCGCTCCTTGCTCTGTTCCATGAGTTTGCGGGCCTCCTTGAGGCTCATGTTGTCCGCCTGGAGGCCGGCGATGCGCTCGACGAGGTCCCCGGGCCGGGCGCCGGTACCCTCGCGCGTCACCTCACGCACGTAGAGCCGACAGCCAAGGACGATGCCAAAGTCCTCCTTCTTGCTGGGCCGGGTCAGGCTGAGCCTGTGGCTCTGGGCCGTGCCGGGGAGGCCGTTGTTGATCACGGCTGCTGTCGCCGAAGCGACCGTGCTCTGCTGCTGGTGGTGCTGGGACAGGGGACTGGGTGGTCCCGGGATGGTGGTGGAGTCGGTGCCGGGGGAGGCGCGCCGTTTGACCACGAGGAGCACCGTCGAGCCCGAGTCGCGCAGCACACGCACGGCCGCCCCGTAGTCGGCCCCCTCGAGCGAGACCCCGTTCGCGGAGATGATGCGGTCGTTGACCCTGTGGGGTGGTGGTTCGATCAGTTGGAGTATGCTATTTTTATTCGTACATTGCTATAGGGTAGCACGGTTTGATTGTATACACATGATGTTCAACGAGTTGTGTCGGCATCACGTACGCGTCAATGAATAACATTGACCCATCAAAAGTAAGTCATGTTCAAGAGACAAGTTAATTAAATGGCCCGGTTCATATATCTTATATACAGATCAATCGCTTGCATTTGAAATACATGAATCCGAAAAAATTGACTTGCGTTATGCGCGGTAAGAATTAATAGCGACAAAAATGTATCACATACTGGAGTTTGCCCTCAGCTGGTCCGGCCTTGAGGACATCCGATATGGCGATGGCGGGATCGCCATTGCTGAAGTGGGGGTTGTCCCGGCCGCCGGAGACGGCTATGCCGAAGCCGTAGCCGGGCACCCGCGTCACCGTCACCTGGTGCACCTCCCAGCCGCGCTCGCCTCCGCTCACCTGCAACGCGTGAGAAAAAGAGAGTACTATCGGTAAAATAATAATCGGCAAAAGAAAATTAGTGGACGAAACGAGTCTCGATTACGTTTAGATATGTAAATACAGCGTATAGTGTGAGACACGTGGATGATACATCCATCGTTTGATCATACGCATATGAACACAATTGCACAAAGAAAAAACATCCTCTGCGTGATTTGGAAAAAATTTTAATAAAGTTGGTTGTTTACGAGTGCCTGTAGGGTACTGATCTCACTTTGTTCCACTGCACGATGAATCGGAAAATCCGGAGATGAATTTTTCGACGAAACGTCGATCTTTTCCAGCAAAGAGACTGGCCAGAAATCAAGAAGCAAGTAAAGGAGCGCAAAAAGAGTCTTCGAATGATTAAATCTGATTGAGATACAAGAATTAGTTGAAAACTTTGATTTGAACGTTGTTTTATTGGACTCTACGAATCTCATTTGAAAGCTTTCTGGTCATTAAGAGAATGTATTAAAAAAAACCTACTGAACTCTCACCCATGATTTTTAGAGTTGACAAACAGTGTTCGGATCAGCAGTTACAGTCAATTTATACTGAATTTCATCGGATCCGGGTTTAATTTGTCGAACTATTGATTATACTTTTTGACCCTCGGCCAATCCTATTTGAAAGCTATTTTGAGGAAATTCAATGCACATGTTTCATATTTCCAATCAGCCCCGCCTGGTAAAAGCATAATATGATACATTTGAAAGTCATTTGCGTAAAAATTCCCAAAAAAACCACCCCCCCCCCCCCCCCACCATTTCAAAAGTATTCCAAAAGCACAAGAAAGGCTTTACTTAAATCATATCACCCTAATGAGCATTACATAACATTGGACAATTTTTCGCAGAATTGCTCGTATACGAGGCGCGAGGGGGATCCACGAGCATCAGGTTGTTGTTCTACTATGAAAAGTTGAATGGCCCAGCCAGTCGCAGATGGGTAGGTAAGTGCATCGGGCGCATGAATGGTGATGCGGTCAATTCGAGCTGCAGAAGCCCAAGCAGCGGCGAAACATTGGCAGGCACAAAGGGAGGCCGCCCCCCTCCTCCCTGGGCTTCTGAGGAGGGGTACAACGATCATACGGATAAACGAGAGGGGGCGGGGGGAGGCAAAGTGTAACATACAACGTAGTACTACAACACACATCCAAGCGCTTATAAAGCTCTAGAAAGCTACGAGATAGGGTATAACGGGTATGATATCAACATTACACGCGAGCGTGCGCTGCAAATTTATTTTTACGCACCGCCTCGGCTGGCAAATCCGAGTGGAATGCCGTATAGATTTATTCGAGAGTTCTCTGGTGCGCGAACACGTGTCGATCGCTATTATATATACATGCATACTTGTGAATGCCGACGTGTGGTCGTATAGTATATATAGGTGTTATACTGTCAACGAAAATAAAATCATGTCACGGGACCGCACGACGCACAAGAATAATGAGCGTATACTTTTGTGTAGTGTATGTATCCACTACGCATACCTTGTATACAATACATGTACAAGTACATTATACAGTAACTATTGGAGCAACAAGCGTCAGAGCGGATAATAGTTATGCATGCAAAACAACTAAAAGTATATAATCCATACATTATACATGTATTGCACACGATCGATGTATATTTATACACTATACTACAACAGAAGATTTAAAATAATAATAGCAATGATAACGCGGCGCGTGACAGCTGATGCAGTATTGGTGACACTCTCTTACTTCACGATGTGATTATGCCCGCACGCGCGCTTTAGACAGATACGCTCTTCTTTTAATTCGATTCACTTATAAAGTAAGTAAGTAAGTAAGTATATCACGGTGTTATTACACACCGCAGAATTCCACGCAACACCTACACAATCATCTTCATACACTTATATTATACATATGTACATACAACTTATACTTGCGAGAAGGCTCGCCTCAATCACGCTACTTCTATTACGCTGCACTTACATAATATATGTATACAGCGGCCCTTTCCTCCGGCTCACTTTCGCTCATTCGTTCAAATATTTTCATTTCTGTGTCGCAGCCTGGTATGCGTCAAATTACGCATCCGTCGGACGATGATAAGAAAAACTTCCGCCGTAAGTTGATCAACCCGTGGAATAGAATGTGTGTGCGTGTTTTTTTTTTTTTTTTTTTTTTTTTTTTTTTTTTTTTTTTTTTTTTTTTTTTTTTTTTTTTTTTTTTTTTTTTTTTTCTGGTTTTTTTTGGTTTTTTTTTTGTGGGGCGCGCGCGCGCGCGACAAAGGGATTCTTTCAACGTTATTCACCTGATGACCAGCGCGATGCGGATTTTTAAGCCGGTTTCGTCGGGCTGCCTGCATTATATTATACTATCTCCCTCTCTGCTGATGGTTTTACATTGGTGTACTTGTACGGTATAACCACACATGGACACGTCAAGCAACGCAAACAAGTTTTTTCGTTGTTCTTGAATGTCAATTCTTAATTTTCCTGTTGACCGAGATGATGATGAAAAAACAAGCCCAAACTCGACACCTATATCGACGGTCTGTCAGAGTCCCCGAACCGAGGCGCAATTCTCGTTATCCCGTTGTAGCAATCCTGACTTTATAAATCCAAGCGATGAGACAAGAACGAAGAAGAAGAGGGAACGAAAAAGAGCTCGCGCTCCGATGAATCAAATTTAAAAGCTGCGATTCCCAACGAGTACACACAGCATGCGCGGGACTACCGCAGCAGCAACAGCGCGGGGAGATACTTTATAAGTAATGTTGCGTGTACCGCGCTTCGCGCCGCTATACGTGTACAAATATATATATATATATATATATATATATATATATATCATATACGTGCAGTACAGAGAGAGAGAGAGAGAGAGAGGCATTGAAAAAAAATGCAGCCGAGATTGAGAAATGCCGCCCGCGAGTTATATAGCAGCGGCTGCGGCGCGCCGGAGAGAGCGTACAAGACGCGTGGATTTAAATGAGAAGGAGGAAGCAGAGGAGGAGGAGGAGGAGTCCGCGCACGCAGGAAAAGAGGTACATATAGGATATTGTAGGTGCAGCAGCATGTATTATGGTCGAGAGGGTGAGGTGAGGCAAGAATATACGCGCGTGTATGCATGTATACAATATAAAACTATGCATCCACATATGTGTATATATGTACAGCGAACAGGTAGGTACCCACGGACATTTAAATAAAATGCGCGTGCGTAAGTAGGCATACGCGCGCGCCCTGGAAAACGAGAGGAAATGCGTGATGCGGTGCACCTGTACTTAATAGATACGCGTGTACGGATGTAAGACATTGAGAGAGAGAGAGAGAGAGAAGTGTTTCTTCGAGTCGTCGTCGCTCGTAACGCGGCCCTGGGCGAGTGAAACAAAATTTTACGCGTCGGCCGGCCGATTCTGATCAATAACACCGCGTCCAAATAACTTTTGGCATCGGAGAACGTCGCGATCGGACTCAGGGCTACAGACTCTTACGCGTGATCGTTATTCCCCGACTACACGACGACGCAAATAGGCATCGCACAATAATAATAATAATAATAATAATAATAATAATAATAATAATCATGATAATGTATATAATTGTAACATACACGCATATAATATCGTAAAATCGGTAATACTGCACGAGCTCCTGTCGAAAGTGCCAAGTTGTATGTGCACCTATAAACATAAGCCGTCGCAGCATCATCCGTATAGTATCTGCAGACGAGGAGGGCGACGGACACGATATTCCGGTTTCATCGGGTTCTCCGCGGGTGTATTGTATGTATATGTATACAGATAGTATAGAGACACGGCGACCATCAGGAATACATGTATACGTAATTAAAATATCCGCGGCGATACAACGAGTCGCGATTTTCTACGCTATATATCTACATATATGTATGGTTCATAGAGTATTGGCGATCGGTAAGGCGGGTGGGGGGGGGGGGGCACACACCGGACGTGTGGCTTTCGGCTTTCCGGCTAAAAATAGCCGCGGGAGGGCGAGAGAGAGAGAGAGTATAAGCTCGCCAGATCGGCCGATCGGCCAGCGATATTTTTATTGCTAAATGCCGTGAATAGACGAAGGAAGAAGCACTTTATTATTGCTGTCGCCACTCGCGGCTTGGCTGTATGTACATACGTTTATAATCAATTATATATATACATACACACTGTATGACTGTACTGCAATGTGTATATAGCTATAAGTATAACATTATATACAGGTTGAGCAAAGCGCGTGCACGTAGGTGTGCTCGGTTGCAGGGGCGTGAAAATTCCTCTCTGCAGAGCTATAAGTATATACTCCTCCTCGACTATACAAGTAATCGCTGCATCGCTGCTGCACCGATCCGCAGCCTCCGCAGCTGGGCGCAGCACACGTGTTCTCGGTCTTTCTCTTTCGATTATGCGACAAAAGAGAGAGAGAGAGAGAGAGAGAGAGAGAGAGAGACAAAGGAGGACATCAGCAGGATATCATCGGTATATTATATACGAGTGTAATATCGGTATATTGTGTGCACAAGTGAGTACCTGCTGGTTGAGGAGCAGCAGCATCGGCGGTGCCGCGGTCGCGGCGTTGGGCCCCTGGACAATCGCATGAGCGACTGCCGAGGAGGAGGAGGAGGAGCCGCCCGCGGTCTGGGTGATCATGGTACAATTGGACTGGAGGAGCGAGGGCTCCTGCATGCTGCTGATCTTCCGCGGCTGCCGCGGCGCTTCGTCTTTGACGACCGAGGAGGAGTAGGAGTAGGTGCAGGGCCCACCAGCGGCGGCCAGCAGCAGGCCGATCTTACGGGCCGCTCGGCATAGCCGCGCCTCGCTCGAGTCGAGGAGACGCGCGACGATCCCGGACGGCCTCACCGTGGCTGCGTGATCGGTCGCTCGAGCTCGACGACGACGACGACGACGACGACGACGGCGACGACGACGAGGACGACGACACGAGACGGGCAAGGCCCATGTCACCCAGCTGTATTATATCGTATATTATACCGCACTAACGCGCACGGGCTCCGCGGGGCCCAGTCCGACTCTCCTCACGTATATATATATATGGATATACACGTACGTAGATACCGATTCACTCCCTCTCTCACTCTGCACTGCACCGCACGGACGGACGGACGCACCGCGGGCGCTCTCTCCCTGCTGGGGCCGATTGGGACTCTCTACTGCCATGGCAGGCCGAGCAGAAAAGACATCGCTCCTGCCTCCTCCCCCACTCTTGGGCCAGCTGCTGCAGTAGCACACCACCACCGGTTTCCACCACCCAGCGTCGTCATCTCGGGGCCCAGCCCTGATGCCGGGGCCTCTCTCTCTCGGGGTCCCTCGCCACATTATACTCGCTGCTCCAGTCAGTATAGTCGGCGAGCATGCGGACAGAGGTCGCCGCTGAGCATTATATTTGGTATGCAGTCGATCCCTCTACCTCGTACCTATACCGATCTTAGGTGTCTTTTATTTATACCCGCCCTCCAGCAAGTCACCTGCGCTGCTCCTTATAGCGCAATAACTTCCCAACTCGCATGGATTACCTGCTACATGAAAAACCTTCCCCACCCCTGTACAGCACACTTTTGCTGCTGCAGTTTCGCTGGACCGCAGGCCCCCACAAGTGCACCATCACCGTGGCGTTGCATATATGTATATATACATAGAGATTTACAACTCTTTCTTTCTTTCGACTCGCTTGTACCGCATCGGTATCGGTGTACAATATATATGTATACGAGTGCAGCCTGCGAAAGTATGTATCTCTTAGTACCGCGCGTGCCTATGCGTGACTCACCGCTCATTTTCCGGATGAGGGAAACTTCTGTACGTGTATATCTCTTTGCCCAACTCTTTTTATCTCTCCCTCTTCCTCGGTATATAATATTATTATTATATCTCTGCACGCGAACCAAACGGAGCTGCCGGCCCTGCATAGCCTGCACTTTCTCTTTCCTTCGAAACGGTAGGAGAAATACCGATGATGCCGAAACGAGATCTGTTGCAATTATATTTATAAGGTGCACTGATTCGGGCAAATTTTCTTCTCCCGGAGCTGTAAGTGTGTGTGTTTGTTGTAGATGCTGATGATTAGGTCCCCTTACAAGGGCATGATGGCTCTGACAACACGGAGTCGATCGAGTATATACGTACATATAGGGCGCTACTACTGACACACTTTGGGAAAGAAAATCGGCCGATCCGATTTGTCGCTCGGGATCGGCCCGATAGCGATACACTTACGTCCCCCCCTGCTCTTGTTCTCCGCTAAACTCTCCCTTGTCGGGAGAAACGGGGAAAACAGCGCTAAGTCGAAACGAACAGGTAGACAGTACACTCTCCCAAGTACCCCGTACAAGTAGCAGCTGTCTGCACGATTCGCGCGTTTGCCGAAGGGACGTGCGAGCCGCGCAAGTATAATACTCGGAGAAGAAGAAGCAAAGGGCTTCTCGACAATACACACCTGCGGGGGGGGGGGGGCGGGGGGGGGGGGGGGGGGGGGGGGGGGGGGGGGGGGCATTAGCGTGTGGGGCCCGTTGCGATTTAATTAGCTGACGGATTGTGCGAGTTGTAGATACCTGTACGAGTGGTGGCGAGAGTCAGGGGCGTATTTCGTCGACCGATGCGGCTGTGTGAGCAATTGAAAGTTCGTGGATAAACATTGTACGAACGCATCCCGAGTCGAGATACACGCTTGATCGGAGCAATTGACGTTATTTTACGAATCGAACAGATTTGGACAAAATCTGACCGACACATTTTTCATTTGGCTGGAATTTTGTGCACCGGTTCTAAGTACATCGAGAAAAAAAATGTTACGTGATCGAGGATTTTTTTTCTTTCTTTAAGCAGAGAGGATCAAAATTTTAAGAATTTTATGATTTTTGGCTAGGACTCACTTTTGATTCTCACTCCGGTTCTATTTGAGCTAGAAACTTCGTTTTTTTTTTTCATTATAAAGCTAACGAGACGAACTTTGACGAAAAAGTTGTTTGATTAAAAACCATTGACAAATTTATACCGTGATAAACAGTTTAAATGAGTAAATCAATTTTTAACAATTTCTCTTACCTCGTTGCGAATTTTGAATATCACCATCGTATTCTACGTCAAATTTCCTATCGAAAACTTATTTTTGTTTGATGGGGAAATTATTATTACCATTAGAAATTAATTAATTTGTATAGTGTGGCTGCACGCCTTATCGGCACGCGGATTCTATTGCACGCCTCAGTTTCTTGCTCCATATCGTTTTTCTCTGTCATATGAATTATTATTCGACATTTTTAATGAATAATATTTATCAACCAATAAAATTTCATCCATAATCGAATGATGAATAAATAAATAAATGAAAAACTTTATTGTATCAAATACATATCTAATTTGTTAAGATTTTAATACATTATTATTAGTTAATAAGTGCCTCGTTCTAACTAGCATTGTGCAATATTTACATTTATTGGAAACGCGTTGATAGTCGCGTTTCTTTTTCGTCATACTCATTATCAGTCGAATAGCGACAGAGCTTCAGTCGCCCAACTAAATAACTATTTAATTCCGGTGTACGGATATAGGATTGTTTACTCTTTGAAGACTAGCTCGAACATCAAGTCGTTTTAATGTACCACTGATTCCGTCACATCGTCTTTTACGAAGTTTTTTCACTCAATTATTCATAAAGTTTTATTTGCTAATAAATATGATTTAATAAAAAAATGTTGAATATTGTCTTATGCGGCTGAAAAAAACGATGTGGAGCAAGAAAACGGAGGCGCGCAACAGAATCCGCGCGCCGATAAATACATTTTCTTCCGATCCACTTGTTCTCGTGAGGAAGGAAAAAAAAAAATTATTTCCGCCCATCACCTTTTTTCTCTTTCAATTTTGTACCGAAAAATTTCGCAATAATAAAACTCTCGGTCTCCCGGCGTTCATTCTGAATGCAAACATGCCAAGAAGTTCCTCGAAACGGGCGTACGTTTTTGTCACGCGCGCGAAAAGTCAGAATCAAAAACAAAATCGCTTCGAAGAATAACTCACCACGGGCAAAACGGACTGTGCCGGACTGTGCCCCATCGGGGGCGGCTTCCGAGCTAACCGCACGAATGAAAAGCATCGTACCAAGGGCCCGTTTATTATACAGCGGCGCGTTTTACACTCGCGAACACGCCACTATTATGTATTATAAACGGGCCCCTTATTCCGGCACTATACGTTTTAGCAATCGATCGCGCAAGACGCGGCGAGCCAACAAAACCCACGATCATGCTTTGAAGGACGTTACCTTGCAACCGCGGTGGCCTCGCCGCTGCCTAGCCCGCGAGCCCTGCTCGTCGTCCCTCCTACCACCGCCGGCCCCCGAGCAGCTGCTCCTGGACCGGCGCCTGGAGCTCCGCTGGCCCGCCGCCGATCGACTCTCCGCGGCAGCGGTCTGGGGCACGGCGTCCCTGCGCCTCAGCTCGAAACCCGGGAATATCCTCATCCCGAGGCCACCACCACCACCACCACCACCGCACGGAAAATGTCCACTGCAGCAGCAGCGGCGGGAACGACGGTGGGCCTTTGCGGCTGGACTGAGCTAGCCGGGCGGGCCATCGGGCGGGCAGAGTCAGCTCCTCGCACGGGGGGCGGCTCCGCGGCGTTCGGCTGCTGTTGACGGCGATGGTGATGGTGATGCTGCTGCTATTTTATCATCGTCGAGGGCCATTTGGACGGAGATAATCGTCAGGCTCGCCGCGCGCGCGTGCGTGTTTGTGCGCGCGATCGTCGGGGCGCGTATCGAGGGTACAATTGTACCAGACGACGACGGGAGCGAGGCGCGACTGGGCAAGGCCGCGCCGCGGGGAAACCGTGCAAGCTGCGGAGGTGCGCTGCGAGAAGACCGCCCCGCTGGATTAGAAGCCCTAGAGTGCACGCGGGACGACGACGACGACGACGACGACGACGACGACGACGACAGCAGCGGCAGAAACATCGGAAGAGCCACCACCTCCGCCACTCGATCCATTGTACAGTTGCTCTCTCTCGGTTTCCGATTTATTTTCGTCACGTCTGCTTTAGCTGCCGCTTCTGCTGATGGATGGATGGATCATGGACAGTTTTTAACGGTTCCGTGACGGGGGGGACGGACGTGCTGCTCGGTCGCGCTGAATACAAAAGCTCTGTACATGCGCGCAGTCTGTATTATTCTCTGTTATCTCTGACGAAACACCCAGTATAATGTGGGACGATTGGAATTCGCTAATCCGCGATGGTACGATCGCGGAGTAGCTAAAGTGTCTTTTTTTTTCCATCTCACCCAGCGCTCCGGCGCAAAAACTGCGGGCAGAGAGAGAGAGAAAAACACACGACGCTCTTTTATCGTTTCGATCGCTGAAAAATATGATGGCAGCCTGTAAACAGCGCGATACATTAATACGTAATTATGTATCACCTAGTTTTTTTTTTTTTTGTTCCTTCTTTTTTCTCAGCTTATCTAACGCGTATACTATATTGTACATACATCCAATACGTTGATCGGCGATAAAAGTCGAAGGTATACAAGTGAATATTATTTATCGCCTCTCGCACTCTATAAAACTTGTATAATCTAAATTACGTTCTTCCACTTTTTTTGTTTGTTTTCCAAACGTCCATCACGTGCAGCAGCAACAACAACGGAGGATCTGTTCGGTGTTGCTGCACGCTTTGTTAAATCATTACAAAGATAGCGCGCGCGTTTCAACGGCGATGTTTTGCAAACGATGCTTTGGTACTTCTCCGTACACACACGTACATAATAACGCGCGTCGTAAAAACATCTCTGTTTTTCTGCATCTGCGCTATGTATATTATACACGCGCGTGCCGGAGAGCCGAAAAACGTAACTCTTTTTTGTTGTTGCTATTTTTAAGAAATATACACTTAGCCGCCCCGACTCGGGGCAGCCTAGCGTACGCATTTGGAGGGTGTTTTCGGCGCGGAGTCGAAATTTCGATGGTTATCGCGGCACTCGCGACAAACGATGACGTACGGTTATTGATAAGATTTTCTCTCTCGCAGCTGAGAGGCTTTTTTTTCTTCTTCAATATCACCATCACCATAATCCACGATGATTGTTGTTGCTCACAGATACGATCTCGAGCAGCACGATTTTGATTCGAATCCGAGAGATTGACGGTCATCAGGTATTCCGAATATCTCGGCGATACGCGTATAAGTACGCATGTGTAATAAAGTACGCCTCCTATCAGCCGAGATTGGAGGATTGCCGCGGGAATTAGGACCGATGCTTGACCTTCGTCGTCCGAGCGTACGGCGGGTTGTCGTGTCAAAGCGTAATTAATTATTCGCTTTTACAAAACGGCGCGGCGCGGTTGGAAAACTATAAAAAGAACAGACGCGCGAGTCAGTTGGTGTATATTACATGTATTGTGGTAAAACGACGTTTGGCAGAAAAAAAAAAAACCGAAAATTACACGGGCGCGCGCTGTAGTAGACCAAACTTTGTTGTTCTCGAGAATTTCGTAACTAAAGGGGGAGGCCGGTTAAGCTAGGAAAAAATTTTAAAAGACTATAGGGAGAACAAAAAAAATTTAAATAAGGAAAAAAAAAAAAAAAAAAAAAAAAAAAAAAAAAAAAAAAAAAAAAAAAAAAAAAAAAAAAAAACAATGCAAATGGGAAACAAAGTAATAATTATAATGCTGTCGCTAGCGCACCGAAAGAGCGTCGACACTTTTAAATTATAGGTCGAACGGTGACGCGAGGTGCGCGAAAAAAAAGATACGGGTTGTTACTTCGGAGCTATACATATATTTAGGATTTTTTGGTTCCCACCGCAACAATCACGGCTCGAGCTCTTGCGTTCGCTCGTCGATCTCCCGCTCGAGTTCGAAATCGACTGTTCCCAAAGAATAGCCATCGCGCCATCGACGAAAGTGCAGCCGATTGTTGTCACAAAGAATGACCCAACAAGCTGCATCGGGGATGAATTATCGTGCCGAAAAAAAGAGTAGGTAAGTATTGGATCTACACATATATATATATATGGATTGCGGCTCGACGGCCGGCGCGCGCTGCACGCGTGAACAACTTATATATTTTTTGCCTAAAAATAGGCGCGCGAGGTTCGACTTTGCTTTCGGGAATCTATTTTTGGGGAAATAAATGGTACAGGGACGCTCGCGCGCACATTGCCTGCCTGTTATACGCACTTGCGTCAAAGCATCTCTCATCTTCTTCGGCGACCTGTGGCGCTTATTCCGATGCGTGACAGCTAGCCTGCACTATAGCGATAAAACTCATCGAGATGAAATACAGAGCGGGGAGGTAGAAGAGTACGAAGAACACGGAAGCAGCCGATCGAGTCATGTTTGAAGTACACTTACCGGAAGCTCGTCGACGGGCTCATCCAGGAGTTCGATCGCGGACTGCTGCTGCTGCTGCTCCGACGTGGGCGAGGCGTCTCCGGGATCCGGGGCTGCATCCTTCACCGGCTCGTCATCCAGTAGACTGTAACAGAGGAAACAATGTATACTAGGGGTGATGGTGTTGTTTTGTTTGGCTATGAAAAATTATTTGCTTGGAAAGTACATTCTTTTGGTACTTAATGATTTGAGCTTGTTTAATTGATTTGAGTATTGTTTCGTTCATAAATCTGGGTGACAAAATTTTTATCATAGTTTCACACGGATGAGTGCATACAGTTGCCGATCCTACCAGTAAATAATGTTTGCATTCATAATCGAATTTGTTTTCCCTTTTTACAGATAAGGTGCGGAGCATTCACGCGCTCACGGTGTATATAGATTTCATGCGATTCCTGATATCATTTTATTGAATATCAATTAATGGCTGATTAATCAACGATTTGAATGATTTAAATTGATTTCGGATTTCGTTAACAAGTCCCAATAATCCAATAAATATTTTACACATGTAAAGCCGTTCGTGTGCATTTCATTATCTTTTTTTGCAGTCATGTTTATCATTATCTTGGAAGTAAATCACAATATCAAGGTCGTAGACGAGAATCCCTTCATATCTTCTGACATGAACCGATTTTCCTTATAGGTCAACGATGTTATGTCAAGAGCTGACACCACTTTGAACTATCAATAATTTCTCTTCCTTGCGCAACTTCTTTTTTCTTCCAAGCCGTTAATTAATTAACTGCTCCGATTAGCCGAATCAACACATTCCAGAGCCTCGCAACTGACGAAAATAACAGTGGGAAAAACAGATTTTAAAAACGTTAATCGACTATTAATGATCAAGCATAACAGTAGAACCAAAAGTTTAATGACTTTTACACAAGCTGACACTCGACTAGGATGCCTATTATCGTGAATAATTCGTGGAAAAATTTCAGTACATAGTTTAATCAATGAACAGTTCAAATACCCTTTACTGAGTTCAATTCAAATATTGATTAAAAACAGTTCTGCCGCAGATGATTCATGTCTTTTTGCTGTGTTAAAAATAAGTTCGATAGCTCTCGACATACTAAATGACTGATTAAGATTTTTTTTTATTATTACAAGTGAACATCTTTGCATAGCAGAAACAAAATACAAAATCACTAGCAATCTTATCATTGTATTGACATATTAAATGAGCGAATATTTTAACACAAATATGAATCACATTACAAAACGTTTGATCGAGCTTTTAGCAAGTCTGTAGTTTTCTGAGACTTATCGTTATTTTTGCAACAGCTTAATTATTTAAAACCCATAAAAACAGATTTATGCTGATAAATACTAAAAAAAACTTTTGCTACAACAACAAAAAAAAGTCCAGGAAGCAATTTTTCAGTCCCACCGAAATGCACCTCTTGTAAATGGCTAAGATAAGACCCCACACTGCAACAAAATTTTGGTGCACGATATCTCAAACCTTTTCGAGCTTTGTCACGACTTATGGTTCGACAAGTCATCAAACATGTGACGTCAGGGCTAACTTTATCTTGAACAATAAAAAATAAAAATAACAACAGCAACAACAATAACAAAAATAGCATCAGCAATGATGAACCCATACGGGCGCAAGGTCGTGTGTGACTCGTGAATACAGTCTTTCGACAAACCCCCAAGGGAGCCATAAACTCTAAAATGGCATATAGAATATATACTTTAGTACTACTTCCGGTGGCATTGGCTATTGTGGCTACTTCTACTGCCAAAAGTTTAGCAAAGCAAATGAAAAAAGTCACTGCCGGCTTCACAAGGTATCTATCTACCTATATGAGCGAGGGAGTGCGGATCGCGGGAAGAGCCGTAACGCGTGTTAGGAAAAAACCAAGAGTTCAACATGTATATGCGTACACGCGAGAGTGCGTGCGTCACAGTCGGAGTCAGATTCCGTGAGTGAGTTCTCGAGACGCGAACGAGAGCTGGTGTGCGCGCGCGTGTTACAGTATCCTGCATGTACAGAAGTGTGAGTATGATTGTTGCTGCTGCCGCCTAATCAATGATGCCTGCTATATATATACACACATAGCAGTAACAGCATTGAAGTGTATTGAACAACACGTTCGTAATTGGAGGTACATGTAATCGATGTCTAATCGAGCAGAACCAGCTGGTAGAGTATTTTTTGCATCCGAATGTACAGAAAAAAAGATAGCTTTGTGTTTCAAATGGAATAACGTACAAATGTGAGGCAGAAGAGAAAAAAAAAAGGATAAATTTGAATGTCATTGTCAGAAGCGATGAGAATTTATTTGTCGAAGCGGAGTGTTGTATAGGATGGGAAAATGAAACTTTATTTCATTGAAATGATGTGCGGTACTTTTAACTAAAACACTATTAATGACTTGACGAACATTTCAATTCCGTTTACATTTTTATTTCAATCGATCCGCGAAGAGAAACTCGTAATTATTACTCGATATAATAATTATGTACCCTTATGAACGATATATCTGATATATGTACTCTTACTTCTACACTGACAATCAAAAGAAAGTTGACAAATAAAGAAGTGTAGAAAATATAACTTGGATACACGAATAAATGGAAAATTTTAATTGTTGAAGAAGGATTTACTAATGAGCATTTTATTTCTTTGTGACGTTTCTCACTAACAAATATTCTAATTGAGATTTAAGTTTTGGTCGTTAAATGTACAACTGATTGGATGTAACGGTAAAAAAAGTCAGAGCCTATAATCGCATTTCATTAAATTGATTTTCATTTTGCACGATTAAAAGCGAAATCTTCTACCATTATGTACACAGAGGCATATTTGTTTCAAAATTCACGATCACAGCCGACGTTTCTAACTATTTCTGTTGAGACAAATTCCTATCATTCATTGTTCTTTTGATGTATGTACGTTGACCATTCGATAAAATCATTAATTACCTGTTTGACACATTTATTTTTAATTACGCATCGACTCATGCGTAGCTCTAACACCTTTTATCGAGAAAATATCGGAGAGGTAGTTACAAAAATAACAACTTACGAAATGAGCCTCCAAAACGATCGGTACATAATTTATAGACAGTGTAAGAGAGAAAACGAATTTTTTACTGCAACAAGAGAGATAACGAATATACTCATAGTTTTATTTCTGGAACAACTCAACAATCGACTCTACTACTAATGTAAATATATATTACACATGCGTAGCCATTCTCGCCTACTTTTGCAAATCGGTACGCCGAAGATAAGACGGAATCAAGGCTCGAAATGGCATCCAAGTTGAAATTCGACGATGCGCCTAGTGCATTCGGCCTTGTACTTAAGTACACGGATACGAAAGAGCCAAGACCTATAATCGCGAAATTTTCCCACATTCGGAGTTAGTCAACCCGCAGATCTCACATCTTGACTGGCTTGCCCGAACCATCGTTCCAGATGACGGGACGGGATGTTGTGCTCGCCATGATTTACAATATCCAAGGGTCTCACCGGAACTCTGGTGGGGCACTAAGGTTCAAGTTTTACCGCGCCCCATTATCCTCCCAGACGCCCCGTACTGTGGATATATATATATATAAAATAGACACGTATACAGGGTATACTCGACGATTTCGGAACACCTCTTCGCGCGGCCTGTCAGATAACGAGCGCGCAACAAACAATAATCCATTCGAGACGAGATAAGAACAGTATTACGTTATCGACGTAAGCTACATATATACGTCCGTATTGCAGATACAATTGGTACAAAAGCTTTCGCGATCCGATGCGACTAAATGGACACACACTACGAGGAGGCAGGGAAGGGGGGAATAATAATAATAATTATCATCATCATCACCGTACCATTGCGCACGAAATCTCTTTCAACGATAACGCGCGCGAGTGTTGAATGCGCTCTGTCAAATTAATAGCCGATTCCGCGCGATAGCGAATCGACAAAGTAAGTATACTTATTCTCTCGACTCATCGGCGCGTGCATTATACTTACAAGCCAGACACGCACTTGCACAGCCGAATGACCCTCCATTAACCATCATCATCCCGAGGGTGTGTACTATCTCGCGCGCGGAGATAACGATCGTTGCGCAGCGAAGCTAGATACCGCCCGGGTGCGATAGGTAAAACAAGCGTGCAAGTAGGTAAGGCTGTCTGCCGAGGACGTCTGTCGTCGTCGTCGAGCTATACAGAGCACACACGAGATAGTTGTGGAGGAGGAGGGGGGGGGGGGGCGATAAGAAGGAAAGACGGCACGTGGTCGACGACGAAGGGGGTCCCCGTTCGTCCGTCCGTCCGTCTGTCTAATCTGTCTTCGGGTGATTACCGATCGACGATTGCGGGCGACGATAGCTGTTGCCGCGGTGCAGAGGAGAGGCTGCGCATAGTAGTGCCGATCCGGCCGGCGTTTAGAAAGGTCGCACCGTGCAGTATTATCATTGTTATTACCATTGTTACCAGACAGGTACCTAGACCGCGTGGAGTTGGCGCACTCGGGTGCAGGGAACCAGCGTCAGAATCCCCGGAAGAGAGATCGAGCGAGAGGGTCCTTTCGAGAGCCGAAGCAAGCGCGCATCGTCATCAGCATCGTCATCATCGTTGACGACGACGACGACGACGACGACGACGACGACGATCGGTCGGCCGAGCGGTCGCTCCTCCGGTAGGTCGGCGGCGGTGGTGGTGGTGGGCATAAAATATATAGCAGCGGCGACGGCGACGCGGCTACAAGTGGTGCCTGTACTACCGCTGGCGCGCCAGTCCGCGTCTAAAAGCGGTCGAGGCGAAGACGCGCGCGCGCCCATACTCGCGACTCGCGAAGCGACAAACGGCCCGACCGAGCCATCACGAGCCCCGCGAGCGGCCAGAGGCTTAATGCTGCGGAGGAGCGGCGCCAGCGACGGACGCAGGAGGCGCGAGGACAAGCGCAAGAAGCAGCCGCACTACTGTTCCGACGATCCGCGTCGGGACCCGGGGGAACGGGGCCACCGTCAGCCGAGCTTTTCCGGGATAACAAGGAGCGGCAGGAGCGGCGGATCGTTGATATGCAGCAGCAGCGTCAATTGGAGGCCAACGAGATGGCCGAGCTCCAGCACCACCACCACCAGTTGGCCGGGACTGGTGGCGGCAAGGGTCTGCTGCAGCAACAGTTTGGGCCCGGTGGTGCGGCGCAACCCCTGCGACCGGCCGGCTCGACCACCACAGCGATGGCCAACGCGGCAACATCGCCCCCGCGATTTCCGACCAAACAGGAGGGCCGCAAGCTCTTTCAGTGCCTGGCCACTCTCATCGGTGAGTCGTTGGTTCGATGCAGGTGTTGTTGCCTAGGATGATTAGGATGATGATGATGATGATGATTAGGATGATATGATATAGTTGGTGATAACGGGTGATACGCATGAGAGCCTATATCTGTAATATACCTATTATAATAAAAACGAAAATACCGTGAATCACGCGTGGCCGGAGCAGCTGTCCGATCGAGTATGTATAGTGTATACTATAGTTGAGTGCTGCTGTTAACGATACGATAAGTACGACGCCTATGTGTTGTACCATTAATAGTTGTGTGCGACGGACACAGTGATGGCCTACACTTATACGCGTTCATTTTGCAAGAGGCGCTTATCACGCAGCCAATAATAGTGTGTAATAGGCCACCGCCAACGCTTTAATGCAGTATAGTAACACGCGAAAGCGAGGGAGGGGGGGGGATTCCCCTCTTTCTCTCTCAATCCCATCAGCTGATACTGTATATAGTTGGCTGCAATTCGCGGGGGCAAACAAACGTCGGAGATCGGCAGCGGCCGCCAACTGCCCGACAATTATCGACAGCCGATTGGATAATCCGATCGAGCCGATGATGCCGCAGCGGCTTCCTCCGCTGCCTTCTTCTTTCTTCCTCCCGCGCTCATCTCTCGCGCCTCGGGAAGATCGATCGTGCGCGCGGCGTGCGCGGCGGGAATTGAATTTTCTGTTGCTGTTTTTTCCCCCTTTTACATATTATTCGAAAGAGCGAGGAAGAAGGGATCGAGAGAGAGAGAGAGAGAGAGACCTTGGGGGCCCGCATCGCGTACACATTTGTACACTGTTTGCAAACGTAAGCTCCGCGGCCGTCGCGCGCGCGCGAGTGTATACATGTACAAGTAACGTACAATAGTTGGGCAATCGGATGCGCGGCTCGCGACAACGACGGCTCTGCACGGCGGTGATGATGTGTGTTGGGCGTGTATTAGTTTTTTTTTTCTCTTCTTTTTGTAACAGTGCAAGCAGTTTAGCACTGTGTATCAGCGGACGCGCGCTATCGGCTATAGCTCTTTACGGCGATGATAGTATAGCGTATAAATACGCGTGACCAGTGAACGGCACCGGGCTTGTGTACTGTCTTTGCCCACCGATATGTATTAATAATGATAATAAGTGCACACGGGGGGACGATCGCGCGTACAATGGTACGTATGTATGTATATGAGTACTCGATTGCCGAATCTTTCCTCTTCGCGCTCCGGAAGTACCATGTCCGCGCTCGCATCCATACACATACGATCGGTCAGGTCGCGCCCGGGCGTAAATTTCCGCGCGAATCGGACGCGCGCCGCTAATGAGTATCATATAGTCACATGACTTTCTCGGCTGCTGCTTGTGCTTGTGTAGTACGCGCGAGCGCGCGACCGCAATTATCATTTTACGTAACCGGAGACGCTGATCACCGACGGCTGTATACGCAGGGCGAACATCATGAGCGGTGGCCAGGTCGTCGGTGCGAATAAAGCTCTCGCCTATAATACGCGTAACGCGTATCGAACGATTATCGGGGAATAAATATAGCTGGAGAGAGAGAGGGAGAAAGATCCTTCTTCTATTTAGCGCCCGACCGAGAGTACCTGCGCGTATATAAATAGCGCGTCCGTATTTTTCCGAGAGAAGATCAATTTTCCTGCAACGCGAGGCGCCACACGTGCGGCGCAATCGCTCCTATTGGAATTCGCTTCCCGAGCGCCTACTTATCTGCTGCGGCAGCTTTCGATTGTCCCTCCTCCTCCTCCTCTTCTTTGGCAATAATTCGCATTCCCTCATTCATCATCTCCCGCATTGTCTACACTGTACCACCGCGACTCCGTTCTCGCTGCGTTGAATATATTTTTCGTTCATAAGTAATAACGTTTGTTTGTCCGTCCCGTCGACGTACGTCGCTTTTTCCATTCAGCTGTAATTTTAATCGTCACTTCTGGCCGATATGCCACCATCATCATATCATATTCGTATTGAAAGCTGTCGTGCGCTTGCGCGCCTTTGACAAATTGGTCAACATTTTCGCAGCACAATGCCGTCAATTTATCTCCTCGCTTACCGGCCCGGGGTTCAATGGACGTCCTCTCTCCCTTGCTCCATTTCGCCGCCCGCTCGTCCTTTGTAAGCCCATCTACGGCATACTTACAATCTACAGACGTTAACCCCCCCCCCCCACCCTATTTTACAATCTCGCTCTCTCTATTTACCCATCAGCACCTGTACAAGCGCGAAAAATCTCGGGCCGAGCGAAAATTCCCATTTTTCTCCACGTTGCGCAACAATAATTCAGCCAACCCACTTTACGGCCGCGCCATTTGGCCAAATATTGATACGAGGGTAGCGCGCGAGAGTGGTCGGAG
>JAPYYV010007404.1:0-14755 GCA_030522625.1 Copidosoma aretas | reverse complement strand
CATTGATAAAATTTTCAAATCCCCGCAAATCAACCATTTGTGCTCTTCATAATTGAGTTTTCTCAATACCATTTCTATGTTTGTATATTCTTCTTTCAACACAGTCGAGTGAGCAACTGAAATTGGAGCAAATTTATTGGTATTGGGAGAAATTTGTATGATTCTTGCATTGATGTCATCGCTCCTAATGAAAATGCATGGGCCCCTCAAACAATTTTTAGAGCATGCTTATCTATGTTGAACAGATGGAAGACTGCCGGGGAGGAAAAATTAAAGTTAATCTCTCCTACAATATGGAGAGAGCCAAGCAGCACAGCGGATTGTTACTTCTGCAACACGGATGTCAGTGGGATAAGAAAAATTAGAACTGAGCTCATAGCTTATCCTGAAGATTCGACGGTTACGAGAGCTATTCTTTCATCAGAAAACTCTTGCGTGAGGAACTTGTTGGAATTTAGAAGGATTGAATGTAGCGGTGAATTCTTAAAAGAGCACAAATTCTCATGACGAAACAGAAAGATAAATAGTTAGCGATGAACAAAGCGAAGAAGAAGACGATGAAGAAGAAGAAAATTTTGAAGACGAGTTCATTCCATACGACAAAAATCTGAGAATAAAGTAAAAAAGTATTTTCAAGAAGAACTGAATGATTTAATAGGAAACTTGGGTTTATCCAAAGAATCAGCTGAATTACTGGCCTCAGATTTGAAATCAAGAAATATGTTGACCCAAACGACCAAAGTGACGTTTTATCGCGATAGAAATAAAGAGTACAGGAGTTTTAACACTCTAGACTCTAATCTAGTTCATTGTCACGATGTAGTAGGGTTAATTAATAAACTAAAACCAGCCGCTCATAAAGTTGATATGTGGCGGTTGTTCATAGACTCCTCTACAAGGAGTCTTAAGGGTGTCTTATTGGACATTACCAATAAATTTGCTCCAATTTCAGTTGCTCACTCTACTGAATTGAAAGAATAATATACAAACATAGAAATGGTATTGAGAAAATACAATTATGAAGAGCACAAATGGTTGATTTGCGGGGATTTGAAAATTGTATCAATGATTCTGGGTCAGCAGTCAAGATTTACGAAGTATCCATGTTTTTTGTGTGAATGAGATGCTAAGATCGATAAAACCATTACGTTAAAAAAGAATGGACACCCAAAACATCTTTACAGCCTGGTTCAAAGAATATCACAAAGCAGCCATTAGTTGAGCCGAGTAAAATTCTTCTGCCAATAAATTGCGAAGAAAATGATAGAGAGTTTCCGAGAATTAGAATGTCTTATGAATCTCAAACTACATTTTCTCCAAGGACGGTGGGATATTAATATGATGGCTGACTTTTGCTGGACATTAAAAAGGGAAACAAATGAGAAGAAAAGTAAAAAACGTAAGAGAAATCCCCTACGCAGATCTTTCGAGGACAAAAAGATACGTATATGATCGAAAAATTGAATGAAATATATTGAGGCATGAGCCTACAGCCAACTGGGGCATTGGGGTCATCGGAATTCTTAATTTTTTTCAACTCATTTGGTCGAAATACTTAAAGTCTGTTTTTTTGTACACTGAAAAATAAGATATTAATGATCCTTGCACATTCAGCATTTGAACATGATGTATAAGGTGTTTTTGTACTGATTTTCTGAATTTTCTGACTTTAAACAGCCATTTACTCAAAATTGCCCCCCTTCTGACTTCGGATTCGGATTCAGCACCAAAATATACGTAAACAAACATGTGTCACATGCCCACTTCAGAAACTTTTTTTTTGGCCTGTTATTTATAGAATTATCGTAAGTGTTTTTTTCGCTTTCTATTTGAGCCTTTATCCTACGAGTAAAATATCTCAGTGTATGATTTGATTTTGAGGTCGAACAAGCTACAATCTGATCAGTTAGATTGGGTTTTCCTTTTAAACTCGATTCAAGCTTATCACTGATATCAAAATTTATAAGCCAATAAGGTTGCTAATAAAGACCCGAGATAGTCGACTTTTGAGATTCGGGCTCTACTATATTTATTATTGCGTTATCAAGATAGAGCAAAAATCCCATATCATTGAATTTTCTTAACGACAGTTAGTTATCGGCTAGATCTTCCGAACAAATAACGTTTTGCAATTTGATTTCCTTATCACCAACTAAACCAACAATATTACCCACTCCCTCCACTCTTAAATCTGCCGCAGAATCATGGTTGGCACATCGAATAGTGCCCATGTTCTTATTTTCAAATGTTTTGAAATAGATTTTCGATTTGACTAATTTTCGATTTTCGGTTGCACCTGTGTTGGCTATGTAACCGGCAACGGAGGAATCCAAACAATCTAGTTTGTTCAGGTAAGCGGTGCGAATTGATGCGGAAATACAGTTATCCTTAAAGCTACTGTCAGACTCACCTGAGTTTTCCTTTCCACCTTGGGATTTTAGACCGCCTTTTTTATTTTCCTGATTATTCTTGCTCGAATTACTATTCTTATTGTTTTCCTTGTCGGTTCTACTGTGTTTTGCCTCATCGTTTTTATTCAAATTTTTATTTTTACGCTGCTTGAACCATCCTGGTTTATTCGATTTTTTATTGTTTTTGTTATATTTAGAATTATCATACCTCGAATCATCTCCTGGTCGCTTGCCATTGGCCTTTCTCTCTGGATAGTCCTTTGCAATGTGGTCGACAAACATTTTGTACTAGTAGCCAATTTTTTTCTTTGTCCCACGATGCGGACACCTATCAAGACTATGATCGGAGCTTCCACATTGAGTGCAAACACTGATCTGTCGAATAGGTCGATTTGTCGAATTGGTGGCATGGAGGACAATGGTGGACAGTCAATTTCACTAACATCGAATTTTTCTCAGCTTCCTCTTCAATCAGAAAAGATTTAAGCCTGTCATAAGACATGCTCACCCCATCGTTACTACGATGCAAAAAATCTAAAGATTGAGCCGAGGGAACTGCTAGCATAATCAAATCGTAAAACAAATTCCGTTTATCATGCTCACTCAAAGGAAATCAATTGCTTAAATTATCGTATGTTACAACCAATTCTTTGAATTTATATAAATAATTAGAGGCAGTCTCTCTCTAGGGTTCATAGCGAGCAGCAAGTAAGTGTTGCCTTAATACCGAAGTAGTGAGGTTCATTTCGAGTTTCCTAATATCACGGAGTTTTTTTGTAATTTTAACGGGTTTCTTAAGATGGATTGTCTTGGCATAATATTGCGAATCAATTCGATTAATAAAAACATCACAAACTCGATATTTGTTTTTATTTTCAGTTTCTTCATCAAGAGCAAATCTCACATGCACTTAAGGATTGATTACATACAGCAGATCGAGGGCACGAAGCTCAGATGTCAAATGGTCTCAAAAATGATCGAATCTTATTTTCGAGGTTAATTTGTAATCCCGTCGCACGTTTCCATCACGACCCTGAACTTCGACCTTGACCTTATCATTACTTGAATATTGAGATCGCGCAGTCAAATTATTCAAGTGGAATTTTCTAATTCTGATCGAACAGCCGCGGAAATATCCTCTTGTTACCTATTTTCAAATACCCGAGTTGAATTAAATAAGCACAGATATGATGTAATTTTATTATTTCAATTATTATTTACCTCGAATCGATCATATTGCCGATACCCGGGAGAGTTATCTTGATTTGTATAAAGTGACAAGCAAGATCTTAAAACTTAAGCCTCAAGATCTTTCAGGAACGTTTGAAGATCTTCAGACCACTCTTGAAATGTTATCTCGTTCAGTTCAAAATTTTGCTCGAGGCTTCTTTCAAGACGAGATATGCTCCGATCAAAATCTGTCTCCATGCTCCCAAATTTACGCGACATCAAATCAACAGAGTTTGGAAGCATTTGACGATTTAGTTCGATTGACCTAGCTACGAACTGGACCATTTTTTCGTTGTGCTTTTGGTTATCTTTCAACATTTAACTCATTGAGTCATTCAACTTATTGTTAGTGTTGCTCGTTTTTTGAGTGGAAGCTATGAAAACTGGAAGTAACTTATTGATTCAATTTAGCAATTGCTTAGATGTTGAATGAGCATCTGTCAGATTAGGGTTTAAGTTCGAATGAAATTTGATATTTTCCTCGACATTAAGTTTATTTTCTATGTTCGAATTTGTCAATTACGAATTTTTAAATAATTTTCCCCTGATTCATCATGCGGGTTAAGAGCGGCACTGATACCAGATTTTAAAAGAACATTAGTGTTAACATTCAGTTTAATTTTATTAACAAAAAAATCTAATGCATTTGCCTTCGAATGATCAAGTAAAATGCTCCTCTCACATTTTCAATTATCAATTAAATGAGTTTTATCGATTTGCCTGGGCAAGGCTTTCGCAATCGAATCGTTCGCTGCCAAATTCTTAATGGTCTTATTGAAAATTATAGGCACGGAGCCTTGAGCATTTCCAATGATGTTTGATACTATTCGGTATTCCTCTGTTGTTAGACCAAATTCTAACCCTATAATGCGGAATCAACAAATAATAAATTTTTTATTTAAAGGTGTACTTGAGAAATATAAGTTCTAGTCAACCGACGGGACGGACTTCTGTGTTAGCTGTAGACTCGAATATATTCAGTCAGACACGAACTCAATGTTAAGCTAAGAATAGATTTATAAATATAAAGCACTTAGTTGAACACGAACACAATGCATTAGCCGAGTACTTTAACCGAACTCAGAGAAAACAATCAATTGTCAAAAACTAAGAAGCATAATCGAGTTTGAATTCAACCTCGAATTCAACAATTTATGCATTTTTGTTCCTATCGTTCGTCGTAGAACTATAAAAACGCGCGCTATACAGACCTAGCCTATACTCGGCTCCACTGAGTGTGGTAAGCACTATATTATTATTGCGCTAAAAAATTTGCACCACAGCATCTTTATGATTTGTGCTCAAATTCTCCGAATTGTCAGGAATTTTAATAAACGGATTAAGGGCATGCTTCTCTGTAAAAACATATATAAATATATTATCGTTTTACTATCGTAATTATAAAACTGAAATTTTTCGAGTACTAGTACAAGGGAAAGATAATGATAATAGCTACGATGATTCATGGGTCTAATTTATCGCACGGGGCAGCACGCGGCGCTTATACAAGCAGCAAACATATACATACGCAAACGTTTAAGAAATGATGACCAAGATGGCCGCGGACCAGCCCGTCCGTCTTTACTAGCAACCAAGCGCGTGCGGCTTGCCAGGCACACACGGCAACCATGTGCACATGCAGATACGCGAGCAGCCGAACACAAACCACCTCACCAATACCCGCATGAGCACGAGGATAGACAAACGGAGACCGAGACGCTATACCACCCCTCCTCACGCGTTTATGCCGCTCAAACACACGCGCAGATCTTCACCCGCGAAAACCACGCCAATTCCCCGAGCCAAGCCCGTGTCACAGAAATAACTAGGAACTCGAATATGCACATAACTGTACCTGCACGATTTTAAGTATTCTCGAATATTCCGATTCGAACAAATATCAACGCGAGCACGACAAAAGAGATAAAGGAGATAGGCAAAGACTCCTACCTGGCTCCTTGTTCGCACCTGCCAGCGCTTCCAGAGAGCGAGACCTGGAGACTGTCTTCCATAATCGGGGTGGCTCAATCGACTCGTCACCGCTAGGCTTATTTTCACGGATGCCCTTGATTCCGCCCGGAACATCGCATTCAACCCTTTCAAGGGCCCTGGTGCTGATGGAAGTGTCGGCGTCGCGGCCGTCCCCAACACTCACTTCGCTCTCCACCTGCTTGAGCATGACCTTCGACGTTGTAGGTCTCGACATCTTTTCTCCTTCGAATTTCTAATTTCTAAACAACAACACTTAACTCGTTGCATGAGAAAAATCTCACGAGGACACTACTCTGCACAGTAGAAGTGTCCCGGGACCATAACCTGAAGACGATTGAGCTGTAAAGTAAATAAGCACACGCGAGGATTTCGTATAGAAGCAGTTTATTAGTAATGGAGGACGAATTTGAATGTAGAGACAAGAGATACAGCGAGGGAGAGTTCCGTTCAGTAGAAGAGCTAGAATCACACTAACTGTGGCGCGTAGTATAACAAACCGCCATCGTACATACACGGAGAGCAGAATTACGGGTTTAGCGCATAGAGGCCATCTAGCGTTTCGTGCATGTGGCCCCCATCGCGCTAAACGCCTGTAGCTGTAGCGTTGAATGCCCACAGCTGCTTGTGCTTTGGTCATGGAGATTCGCTGGAGTGAACACAACAAGCACTTGGGTTGCGAAGCGCGAAAACACGAGGCCGAGACGCTCTGACTGCTCCCAAGCGGAAATCGCTCAGAGTCGCACGGGTTTGACGCGCGGCATCTCTTACGATTTCCATATATACAGCGCGTGTCAGCGGTCTGGTTTTGGGCACGTGCACTCTCATATGTATATATATACACGCGCTGTATGGAAAATCGCAAGAGATGCCGCGCGTTGAACCCGCGCGACTCTGAGCGTTTTCCGCTCGGGAGCAGTCGGGGCGTTTCGGCCTCGTGTTTTCTCGCCTTGCATCCGAAGTGCTCGTTTTATTTATTGCAGCGATATTTATAAAATTTAGATTGTCAAACATTCATAACACACTTTTATCGATTAAAAATTTTATTTTTAGATTATGATTTTTTACGGGAAAACTACATAACTTATCAACATTTCACAAACACTGTGGAAAACTAGAGAGTCTAGAGATTGTCCCTGAATTTGTTAGGCCTGATTCGTTTAGTATTCTTTAAGTACTGGCGAGTTGAACGTAACTTTGTGATAAGCGCCCAAAGATTGATGTAATAGGTACGATATCACGCTGGAGCCCCTGTAAGAGCTATTAACAAAAGCAGCCAGAAGCCACGTGGCTTTACGACGTTATATGTTTCACAAAATCCCTAATTTTCTTTGTTTTTCCTAACATTATTATTTGAAGATTTTTGCAGATGGTGTTTAAATGAAACCTAATAGGACCACACCTTTTCCAAAAAGTTTCAAGTGTTCTAAAATGAATAACTATTTTTTGCTTGATAAATAAATGATGTTCCATGCTTGTAGGAGCTAAAATTTTTCGCATAACAATGGGGTTAATTATAAAGTTAGGAAGAAAGAGGGTTATTTTTATAGTCAGAATTTTTTTTTTTTTTTAATCTTCAATGTTGCATGAGTTTACCTTCCTAATTAAGGAGGTTTGCAAGAAAACTTGAAAATAATGAATCTTCTTTCAAAAAATATATGTTGATCCACAACTTATCCGAAGTGCGTATGATTTTTCAGATTTTTCGCTAGGAAAATTTTTGAGAAAAAAAATGTTTAAAATAGGCAATTTAACACGGGCTATTATGGGAGGGTAAGATTCAGTCGCTTGTCGGTTAGAATTGCAGTACAATGTAAATATGTTTGAAGGAAAAATAAAGTTCGTACAGATACCTTGGTACAAGAGTAAGATATTCGTAAAAAAAATCAATCCTTCCCAGGCAATTTTAAGAAATATCCATCTTTTAAGGTTGTAAATACTGAGTTTGTAGGCTGCAAGAGCAGGTGCGCGGTCCAGGGGGACTCTCCGTTCCTTGACCCTCACAGCGAAACTCCTAAACCTTCTTGAAAAAAAGCTCTAATAAAATGGCAATCTTTTTTGTTTTGTTCAATTTCAATTTTTCAAAGATCTTTAAATTTACTTCTTAAATGATTTGAGATAAAGTCACCAAAGGAAATTTTGGAAAATATATGATGCGTAATGAGATGGATACATTTCTTTATACGAAAATAGGTTTTCAAAGCAAACATTTGCAAATAACTTGTCAAAAACGATAAGCACGCGTAAGTTAAGTTTTCTCAGGATGTTAAATTGTTCAACAGCGATTTATGAAAGTGATTAAAGTTTTAGTTATCCAAATATAACATAACGTTTTTTTATTTGGAAACGTATAACTTGTATCAAAAAGTCGTCCATGCAGCAAAAATGCAGAATATTTTGTGTTTTAAATTCTTACTCACGATCTCTTTGTGGCTGGATTATAAGTTTTCTTAAGGTAAAAAATCCATCAACCTACTGACAAATGAAACCTTTCATGAATTTAAAATAAGTTGTACATGTAATTTGATCATGATATTAAAAATCTTTTCAACTTAGGGTATAGGGCCTGATTTTTAAGATGATTAGGTTTACAATATATTTTTTAACATAGGTTGCAGTAGGGTACATAAATAACAGCTTTAAAGACATACGTAAAAAATAAAACTAATTTTATAAAAAATACTGTACTAATCTTCAGAGGTTTTACTTAATTTTATTTTTCCCAGATTATGGCGTGATGGGACGGAATAAAAGTTAGTTTATCCGAAGTTTATCGATGACAATTTGTTACAATATAAAAAAAGCGTACAGCCAAAACCTACAAGACCGTCATAATCTGTGTACACTCATTTAATTACCTCAGATCACGAATTTTCTACCTCAGAATATATTGATCAATAGTTTTTTTGTAATGCAATAAAACGACGCAGAAAATGTAAATAAAAGTGTAAAAATATTTACAGATATGTATGTTTATAAAGAAGTAAATTGTATTCGAGTTACTGTGATTGTATTCGATATTGAATAAAGTAAGTTTTTCTGTGCCTCTGGCTTTTTTCTCTCGTAAATTATGTGTTTTTAACGTGATACTTTGAGTGTTGATGCAACCAAACCCGTTTTTGTTACTTTTGGATGCTGACCCCCACTGCAAAATAACGAATAGTGATTCCAGAAGTGAAAACAACAGTGTTTTGAAAAGAGAGTATCTTTATAAAACTGAAATCATGTGGAATAGACGGCCAAGCAGAGCCGAATCACGCTCGTGAAAGCGAAAGAGAGGAAGGAGCAGAACTGACCTATCTTCTGTCTTTTGCTCTCACGGGCTTAGATGGATTGTCTATTCCATATGATTTCAGTTTTGTAAATAAACTCTCCTTTCGAAACACTATTGATTTTACTTCTTGAATGCCTAATTTCGCTGTTATAACTATTCATGTCTCTCAAAGCACCTTATAATCACGTAAAACTTGAAATCAAAACAGTACTTTTTACATTGTTATGCCATACTTCATAAACTTGACTCACCTCCCTATTGAAACAAATATCCACGAGATGGCACGGACGCTTCGCGCCAGAGGTAGTTACCTAGCGTAAAGTATTATAATGCAGATATTCAACACTTGGAGCAAAATTAATAAAAGAAGAAATTTAAAGTATTCAATGCAGATATTCAACACTTAGAGCAAAATTTATCAAAGGCTTATTAGTATTAGGCTCAAGAGTGTACCAATTCAGCGACTTCTCAAGTGTTACCAGGTATTGTTCTTTTTATTTCTGCTTCAATACAAAAAAAAAAGGTATCTGTGAAATTTCATGGAAATCATAGGGATTTGTTACTTTGGATAGTACATTTAGAAAATTTGACACCTTTTAGTGTGCCTGTTACTCAAAAGAAGTTATAACCATATTTCTGAGTGTTACCGATTTTTGTAAAAGGTACTTATCAACTATATTTTCGCTATGAAAAAAAAAATTTTTTTAAGTTTCAAAAGTCATGAATGTTTTTTAAGAGTTAAAGAATAAGATATTTATTTGTGTGAAAGCGTACCACCCACCATTATATATATATATACATATATATATATATATATATATCTCTTGTAAAATCGTACTCGAGCGCACAACTCATACTAAAAATTGTTTAATTTGAGCGGCACAATCTAAATGTATACTCAAAGTGATTTTTTTTTGCGTAAACAACTTTTCACACTCTTAGAAAAATAAAATCAAAAGTTTTTATTAAGAAATTGTGTTAAACAAAAAATATGTCACTTTCAAAATCCTTAAACAATTTACAGATTTTATCATTTTCAGCAATAATTGAAATGGCCAAAACTCCGAAGGGTAAGAAGATAAAAAGCTTTCTCTGATCTTAAACTGAAGCTTGAATCAAATTCTTGATAACTTAGTTTGATTTATTTTTTAATAGTGCGTTTGTTTTAAAGTTACAGTCCAACAGACAGGATTATGAGTTACGTGAATTTTAGAAAGTGTATTTCAGGAAGTTCATGAATTTTTTACGCATAAACAAAGGATCTTACGGGAAAGCGTATAATAACATTTTATGCTTAAAATAAGCCGAAGAATACGGTAATAATTATTTTATAACAAAAATGTGAAATTTTTATATTTCTGTCAATAATTTGTTACTAATACCAAAAAGGTATGTTTAAATATGGGTAACGCGAATATTTTTCTGATATTGCCAGTGCATAGAAATAAGGAGAATAATTTTTTTGCGTGCCTCGGTATTTTTATTTTCACATTCAAACTGTTACAAGTTTAGTGGAATTACTCATCCATTGATAAGGTTTGTGGTTTTCTCAAAAATAATCTAACTTATAAATCAAAACTTCAATGGATAAAAGTGTGTTGCAGATTTTCAAAAGCCGCATATTTTTCAATTCTATATTATTCATTTATCTTTCAAGAGTGCGTGTACAGACAAAATATTCGATTAAAATATTGAAAAGAAAAGATTTAAGAAATGCCAATGCCAATAAACTCATCCCACATAGTACTGTATGTTTCTAAAACGTTACACCGAAGAGTTCAGAAAAATTGCTGAAACGTTTTAAAACCTTAAAAAAGACCGCTGCTAAATTATAAATGAGCTCATGTAAACGTTTGAGAAACGTTTCTGAACCTTTTTTAATAATCTACCAACTAAATATCATTTACAAAATAAGAAATGAAAATACGTTTTATATTAAAGTAGAGCCCCATATTGAACCGTAAAATTAAGCCAAAAGAAAAATCATCCTGTAGGATATACTGCAGAGAATCCAGCATGAATCCTGCAGAACATCAAAAGGCATTTCATTTGTAAAACTTCTATGTACCAAATATTGTTATAATTTCTTAAAAGGTTTGAAAAATCAATATTGAAAAGCTTGTAGTTTAATGTATCCCTTTGTACCGCTAATATACCTACATTAATCATTGAAAAATAATTGTGGTATTCTTGTATTGTATTACCAGCCTGTGTAGGGTCATAGAGGTTGTTTGTTTACATACTGGGTGTAAATAATAATTTTCGAATACGTTGCATGATGGTTGTGTATTAAGAATTACAATAAATTTCTGTTTTAAATTTTTGTATATTTAAGATCTTCACCAACATTTTTGTAAGTTCGTCACCGTGCAAATCTCCAGTAATTACTGTATAATTATCATAAACAATTTTTGTACCAGTTGGCTAATACTTTTATTGTATATATTTAATGTATAAGAGTGAAACAATTTTTACCAATACGTTGTTATGCAATTATTAATCGTAAATATGATGTCAAATGTAAATGTATATTAATATTTATTTAGAACTAGTTATTTAATAAATAAATCATTTTTTATAATAATTAAAATGTTAATATTATTAGTTGACGACGTCAACTTGACGTAGAAACATATGCATATATAAGTTTCACATGATGTTTAGATTTATTACTATATTTTTTCATACGAATAGTTACTATAGTTTTACACATACCATAATTTTTCATATAAAAAAAATAACAACCTCATATTCGATAAAAGTACACGATGAAACTCTATGTTTTATGACTAACCCCAAAAAAATCCACAACATAAATTTTCGGCAAGAGACACCACTCCACCCAATTCCTGCACCAGTTTCACATGTTTTTATTTGTTTCATTAAAAATCTGAATTTATTACTGTTTTGTGGAAAATAGAAATCAAAATTGCATTAGATTACTGATAATTTCTTCATTTTGACTAGTATATCAGAAGATTTAAAAGGAAAACAAGCAGCTACAGTCAACAGAAACGGTGCAGTTTGAAAATTAAATAGTACATGGTTTTTCAAAACTACATGGTTTATAAAACCATGTGGTTTTTTTACTACATGGTTTTTGAAAACTACATGGATATTTGAGACGCAAACCATGTGATAAAACCATGAGGTAAAACCGCATGGTTTTTTTCAATAGAGAATAATGGAACAGAAATTAAACTTACTAAGAATAGAAATAAGCCTCTAAAAAATGAAAAAATTAAATATAAGCCAGTTACATACGACGTTTTAGACAAGTACATTTTTTTGTGATTCTTCACGTGAGATTCCCATACATGTGGCAGTTTTTTATGCTATAAGACGTCATTTATACTTTTGTTATCACTTTTTAACATTTTTCTGCGCCTGCGTATTATATTCACGAGAGAAATGCAAACGCCTCTTATGGCATCTGACATCACTTTTATTTCTTTTCTCACGTCGCGCGTCGTCTTACATTACCTTATGATTATACCAAGAGCTTACACCGTTTTCGTTGAACTGTTCGCATACAGCGAGATAACAACTGTTTTGTTATATTATGAACATGTCAAATTAAAATTATTGTATGTAAGTATATCACATTAAATAATAAAAATTTAATTTTTCCGGAAAATCATTTTCTTCAATTAGGCGTTTTTCGGTACTTTGCATGATTACTAGACCAACTTATCTATCCCAATTAGTGACTAATTAAAATCAATTCATTCTCATTATTTTGCGTAAAAATAACGATAATTCATAACAATTCATGGAAGTGAAGTAGTGGTAGAAACCCAAGGTGGTACACTTAATGCTCTTAATCTATTCCACAAACTAGCAATCGCAATAGTGCAAAATTTGAATTTTAAATTTAATTTTTAAGGATAAAAACAATAATTTGAGTCTTGAAAAAAATTTTACAGGAGAAAAAATATGAGAAACTATCATGAGAATTTTGTGTGATTTCTCATATGATTTTTCACGTGAGAAACGATGGTAGGGTTGTCACGTGACTAAAGCCTTTTTATTCGTTTTGTGATTGGTCGCGACTTGTAACGAGGGGGTAAATTTAAAGATGAGATTTAAAAAAATAATTTAATAGTGAATATTGTTTCAAATTTTACGACTTTAAAATAAAAATGATTCATTATTTAATTTTTTCTTATTGAAACAGATCAAGTAGTTTACTTGAATTCGTTATTTTGAGTAATAAATTCGATTAATCGTAGTAGAGAATGAAATGAAAAAGTTGACGACATTGTAAAAATTATCTAGAATAAGATTTGACTTGTTTCTACTCTTGAATGTAATTTTTACCGTAGAGTATAAATATGCATTTTTAAATCTAAAACCTAAAAGTATTGGTTATAGTATTTGAATGGAAACAAATTTTTAATTAAATGAATATTAAACATACAATGTTTACTACATCTCTTTTTCTAAAATCCGAGTATTACAGAACCACATAATGGAATTCTCTACTTTTGGCATGATAGAAAACGCATGAAAATTATTTTGTTAACACATATATGAATAGAAAAATATGAATAAAATAGAAAAATATTCGCTACTGTAAATCGAAGTAGGAATCAACATAATTAGAGCGCGCGAAGCGCGTTTACCATAACTAGTTAGATAAAAAAAACGTGCAGGTCGTGCACCTCCGGTAAAAACGAAGTTCCTCTGATTTGATTTTGAAATTAATAGCAATTATTTATTTATTTTGAGGTTATGTTGTAATGTTAACCAAGACCTCTCGTCTTGTGCGTCTCGATAATGTCATCCCCTTTTAGAAAACCCGTAAAAATTATTATTTCGGGCCTACCTTGTTTTCCCTTCGAGATATCGCGTTTTTTATGGTTTTTAAGGTTATGTTATCATGAAACAATTTCGGTATGAATTCTACACATGTATAATAATTTCTTAAGTATGCTCTAATTTTTTTATAATTTTTTACAGTGATTTAAGAGAGATATAGCTATAATTTATTTATTTTGAGGTTACGTTCTAATGTCAACCAAGACCTCTCGTTTTGTGCGTCTCGATAATGCCATTCCCCTTTAGGAACCCCGTAAGAATTGTTATTTTCGGCCTATCTCGCTTTTCCTTTAAGATATCGCGTTTTTTTTATTCTTTGTTATTTTTTATCTGTATATAATATATATTTTCATGTATGTATAAAATTTATGTATACATGTGTGGAAACAAATTTTGTATGTGCTAATTTTGTATGCAAGTAAATATAGAATATTAGGTATACATAAAGGATATATATATATATGTATATATATACAAATATATATATATATATATATATATATATATATGTATAAATACATGCATGAATACATGTATGTAGTGTACACACACAGTACTTTAATTCGTAAACAACGGAAATAAAAATTGACATCTATTTCGAATCTATTTCTTAGCGATTAAAAATTTCGTGGTTCAAGTATCGAAGTACCACGTGTCTATACTCCAAACATCATGTACACTCCAAACATCGCACAGCAGACTCTCTACTTATTCCCTCCTCTCCCCATGTTCTCATCAGTGCTCCTTACACAGACACACACACATACACACTCTCTCTCTTTCTCTCTCCACTCGCCCCGCCCCACGCTTTCCTTTCGGGGAAATCCCCGGCTCATTGCGCCTGTAAAATGCAACCCGCAGACTTCTGGCGCACCTTCGTATGGCAAGTATGGGAAATGCGTGTAACGCGCGTCTTAATTTTTCACATTTTACCATAGAGGTATAAGGATAGAGTGCGGGACAGCTATGCTGGCCTGCAAGTGGCAGCGTCAGAGGGTTAGAGAGAGAACGATTCCTAAGCCACCGTTCT